>JBBIGC010075870.1:0-10557 GCA_037576955.1 Lepidarchus adonis
TTTAAATGTGGTGTATAAATAACTATATTATTATAAAAGCTCAAGGAGCAACATGTTTGTGCACTTTCCAAATTTTTAGTTCTGTTTTTGAATAAAGGGTTAGAAATTAATGCTTTTCTTTTGTTATCCGATTAATCGATTAACCGAAAAAAATAATAATAATCGACAGATTAATCGATTATTAAAATAATTGTTAGTTGCAGCCCTAATGGAAATGCATTTTTGGGCACTTTCATGTGCTGTTTCTTGTTCCCTGTATGCTGCTCACAGCCACGAGTTCTGCAGTCAGGTAGGAAGAAGAATATACTCTGGATTAATGTGATTCTAGAAGCTGCAGTTTTCCTCCATCAAGCCCCAAGAGGCCCATTCTTGTTTTTTGCCCCAGCGATAAGTGCTCTTCATTTTCTGCTCTGCTTCCAGCACCTTGCACAGCAGCAGTAAATTGAGGTGTCATAGGACCCGTGCTGCTAGGGTTTGAGAAACATCAATGTGTTTGTATGTTTGGTTGTACAGTATGAGAGCCAGTGAGACATCAGAAAGTGGTGTGCCCATAACTCGCCAGTAGAGAGCAGGGTCTAGTGTATTACTGCAGAGAATGCAGTGTTGCTGGGTAACTACACTTGCTATTCTGCTGAAGGCTGTGTATTTAATAGGCTTTCTCTGAATCTGTGATCATTTTTCTCTGTTCCATCTCTACATTTTCTTCCTCCTTTCACTCTCATTCCTCATTGTCCACTAACTAGCTCATTCAAGTTGTCATGGATTATGTGGAATTTGAAAAGTAGTCATGATATAACTATATTTTATACCAGTTAGATAGATAGATAAATAGATACTTTGTCACTGTATCTTTGACACAATGGAATCACAGTTGCCCAATCCAGAGGTATTTACAAAAGAGACGTACATAACACAACCACAGAACAAAGACAATCTTAACATATGAAACAGTGAGACTTATGACAATATTGAAAGAAACCAAGATAAAGTGCTGGGTGGCAGATATTGCACTAAGTATAATATATACGTATATATATATATACACACACACACACACAGATTTTATTATAATTATTTTTAAATAATTATAGCAGATATGACAGAGGGTGTCTAGATAGCTTTGGGGAAAAAACTGTATGATATTCTGTTGGTGTGTGTTTTAATTGACCTGTAACATCTTCCTGAGAGCATGAGTTTAATGTGATGATGGTCAAGGTGTGTGTAGTCTTTTATGATATTTCTTGCTCTGGAATGGTATTTGGTGTCTGCAATGTCCTCCAGTGAAAAAAGAGAGCAGCCTATGATTTTTTCCGTTGGCCTAATGACCCTGTGCAGGGCCTTTTTGTCAGCTGCTGAGCAGCCTGTGTACCACGCTGTGAGGCTGTACGTGATGATGATTTCTATGGCAAAGCTGTAAAAAGTCAACATCAGTAAAAGAAATCTACATCAGTGACCACTTACAGCATAGGTGTCAAACTCTGGCCCGCGGGCCAAATTTGGCCTGAAGTGTAATATTGTTTGGCCCGCGAGACAATATCACATGACTAGTAGAGGTGGCCTGCCGGTATTTTACAGCGCATGTATCGCAAATACTACTGCGGATTGCAGTACGACATGACAACTACAAACCCCAGAATGCTCTGCTAGTGTTTTGGCAAATCAGTCAGGACAGGACCCATAAACACCCTCTCCTCTTTTGACAGTTGTCATAGTGACCTTATGCTAATACTTGCACCGTGCTACTACTTAAAAAAATGGCAAAAAGAAAATCAGAAAACAGGAGCTTTCTTGATAGGTGGGAGGCAAAATATCTGAAACATTGATAAACTAGCATCCAAGAAGAGATGCCAGGTATCTGGCTTGGATACATCAGCGTAGATTAGTGTGTAGCAAACTGAGCTATAATTAATGTTTTCTTTCTGCACTTTTTCTTGCTACTCCAAGGCATGGGCTTGAATGGTGGCATTGCTCATACAGGATATTTTTATTAGTTTATTGCTTTATGCTTGTTATTTTATTTTTAAATGTATTGTTAGCCTGTGGAATCAGAAACCTGCAAATAAAAAAGAGGCATACAATTTTGATTTGATTTTGCTTGTGTGCAATATTAAGTTATATATACCAGACATATATATATTGTATAGCATTGAGGTTTGCTTGTCTATATTCAGTGTTTAAGCAAAACTTGTTTTGGTTCATATAAAAAGGTCCATTGCTATATCTGCATGAAGATTTTTCAATAAATATCAATGTTGGCACGCAACTTTGTCCAAGGTTTAAATTTTGTCCCACTGTGTATTTGAGTTTGACACCCCTGACTAACAGTAACTTTATTATAAAGTGTCATCCATAAGTTACTAGACAAGCTGTGTTTGTTGTCTTGAATGAAGAATGGCAATGATGTTATTATGTAGAATGCCAGCCTTAATTCAAGGATGTTTGTTCCTCCATTTCAATTAGGCAAGTAGCTGCTGCCTTGTTTCACACTTGTATCTTGTTGTGTTACTTAATGCATGCACTGGGGAGCTAAATAAATGTTCATCAGCCAAGAAGAATAAGAAATCTAAATTAAGAAAAACTAAGGCATTTACAAAACACTAATGTATCACAATCAACACTTTAGTACATTCTTGCTGAGAGAGTTTGCAAGCTCTCCATGTGTTCATGTGGGTTTCCTCCGGGTGCCTGGATTTCCTACCACTGTCCAAAGGTTGGTTGTCTACACTGAATTTCCCATGGGTGTGAATGATTTTGTGAAAGATTGTCTGTCTTTGTGTTACCCTGTGATGGGTTAGTCTCCTGTCCAGGATCAACCCTGCCTCGTGCTCATAATCAGCTGGGATTAGCTCCAGCCTCCCTGTGACTTGAATGGGAAGAGCAGATTGAAACATGAATGAATGCATGAATGTTGGCTAACACAAGATGATACTATACAGAGATTGCATGAACACAGATGGATATCACAAGATGCTAATTAATAATTATAGCTGCACAGTTTAACAGTTTTGATCACATTCGTGATTAATATTCAGCCCCTGTGAATAACTTAATACAAATAAGTGTATAGCCATGCTAGTATGCCTTAAGAACACATTGGTCAGGAAATGGTTTGTTAAAGACTACAAAAGGCACCTTTTCCCTTTCTGATATGTATATATTGCATGTTAAATGCAATGGATATGTACATACATCAGATGTTAGATGATATATCGGTTCTGACATTTTTTCCCCTTTAAAACAGGAAGCAAGTATCCAATGTTTCATGGGATTGTGTAGGTATATGTTATACAAAATTAAAATTAGAGTTATAGCTTGACGTTTTTAAGGACATTAAGTCTGGAAGCATTGTACAGACAAATCTAACTTGGCTTTTTCACTCGACTACAATGTTACCTTTGGTCAGCTGAAAGCAAAACATCCAAGTGTTGATTCTGAAAAGGTAAAAAGGTGAGTAAACAGTAGATTTTCCTACATGCTGACAAATTATACTATAACTATATTCTGAGAACCCACATTTTACACTGTAAGTGTTTTGTTTAAATGAACTATCGTTACCCTTATAAAAAGCAGTAAATTTACTGAGGAATACTGCTAATGTAAGCCAGTGAAATATTCTAAACCATGGTATGGTATTTACCATATGAAGAAGGCCAGCCTTCCTACTCACATTGTTCTTCCAAGGGACAATCGAGAGTGTATTCTGCTGCTACATCACTGTCTGGTACAGAAACTGCACTATCACTGAGTGAGGACATCAGAGAGCACCATCCTATGTCTGACAGAAGGTTCCGCAGCATCAGAACCTCAATTGCCAGACACTGCAGGAGCTTGACTGTTTAACCAAAACACACACACACACACACACACACACTTAAAAAGATCCTCACACGTTCACCCTTGTTCAATATTTTCATTCGCACAACTACACCTGTTTTAAAACATGCTTCATTTGTACTTTATCATTTTGCACCTGTCTGTCTTGTCTTTGTCTTGTTGCAATAACCTAATAACTTGGTACAATGTCTTGCACACTCCATTTGTTGCACAGTGCACTTGTTACTTTAAAATGCCCCTTGTTGTCCCTTTGTTTATTGTATAGACTTTTACAGATTTATAGGTATTTTTTATGCACAGTGGGACAAAAATTATTTGGCACCCACCGATTCTGCAAGTTGTCCCTCTTAAAAAGATGAGAGAGTCTGTAATGTTCATCATAGGTTCACTTCAACTGTGAGAGACAGAATGTAAAAAAAATCCAGGAAATCACATTGTATGATTTTTAAAGAATTGATCTGTATAATGGTGCAGAAAATAAGTATTTATCACCTACAAACAAGCAAGAATTCTGGCCCTCACAGACCTGTTACTTCTTCTTTAAGAAGCTCTTCTATCCTCCACCTGTTACCTGTATTAATGGCATCTGTTTGAACTTGTTATCTGTATAAAAGACACTTGTCCACATCCATTCAATCTGAATGATCCAGAAGAGGATTGAGAGATTTTCATGTGGTCAAATGAGACCAAAATGGAACTCTTTGAAATATTTAAGATGAAATGTTGCTGGATCTACCAGCATGACAATGATCCCAAACACACTGCCCAGGCAATGAAGTTGTGGTATGTAAAAAGCATTTCAAGGTTCTGAAGTGGCCTAGCCAGTCTTCAGACCTCAATCCGATAGAGAATCTGTGGAGGGAGTTTATGTTGCCCAACAACAGCCCCAAAGTATCACAGCTCAAGATCTGCATGGAAGAATGGGCCAAAATACCAGCTACAGTGTGTCCAAACCTGATGAAGAACTACAGGAAACATTTGACCAACCAAAGTTACATTACAAAGTATAGATAGTAATCATACAGTGTGATTTCCTGATTTTTTTTACATTCTGTCTCTCAGAGTTGAAGTCAACATATGATGAACATTACAGACTCTCTCATCTTTTTAAGTGGGACAACTTGCAGAATCGGTGGCTGCCAAATACATTTTTGCCTCACTGTATTTATTGGTATTGCGAATTTAATTTAACTTACTTATAGACATATATTTAAGTGTATTTTCTCTCTTATATTTTTCACACATTTTATATATTTTGCTTTACCTTTTCTTTATGAATGCACCATGGATGAGCCTGGGTTAAATGGCATTTCAATACACAGTGTACTGTGTATACTGTTGTATTGACAATAAACCTCTCTTCAATCTTGAATCTTGAATATTGAACCAGCTACTTCAAATTAAGCTTGATTTGTGGAAAATACTATTTCAGGTTTTCTCATCTTGAATACCTATTTACACAAAGCTCATGTAGAAAGTATAGAACTGGTTAAATAATGTTTCAGCCTAATGAACTGTATATTTAGTATTATTTATTTTAGCTATTGATTATCACTAACAAGCTCTGAATTGAGGGTTTGTGTGAGAGAAATGAAACAAAGGGACTTGCTTTTTTCTCTGTTTTTTCTTCTGAGGAGTACCTTGATATGGCTGAACATTTAAACTTTTTCAAGATATTTTCAATTTTATATTTAAAAAGTTGCTTAAAGAAAGGAGAATGACAAGACTTTTTTGTAACAAGAACATTTTTTTTGTTACAGCTTTTTTTGTAATAGCAAAGTTATTAATCATTTTTGTAGTTAGTTTGTGGGGTTTATATATTATTGTGAAAATGTTGTTAATTTATATGAAAGCCTCATGTCGTCATGTTTATAACCGAGATAAGAATGTATAATGGCCTTTAGCTAAATTGATATTATTATCATTATCATTAAGGAGTCAGTAAGGCTCTGACACTGTGTGGCTTTGATGGACTGACCCCAAGGATGCTGTGGCATTTAAATGGGATTACGGAACTCTACGCAGTCTAGACACCGTCTGTCCTGGAGAAAGAGGGGTCGAATACCAGGGCTGCCATACTAATTTGTCTGTTATTAAACTGACTTTGGTTGTCCTTGCTAGTGTTGCGGTTATATTTTAACTCTGACCATTTAGTGAATAATAACAAAGCAGGTTAAGAACACAATTTATGATGTTTCACACTCATGGTCAAACCTCTTGTTTAAAAAAAAGTTAATTATCTGCAAGTTTTGGAAGGTTTCTTTTTTTATATAGATGTGGTTGAGATGCAGTTATTGTTTTTTTCTCATTTTTGTCTTGCCTTTTTCTGGTGATACTACAATTTTTGATCAACATGAGCTGTAAATAGTTTTCCTTAAATGGGTAAATGACATAGGTAAATACATATGACTGGTAGACCAATTACATTACACTAAAAGGTTGAACAGTTTTTGTACAATATGTCTCCATACTTTATATCTCTGTGTATGCCTGTGTATTTGTCAGCATTATTTCAAAGGATATTATTAGATTACTACCACTTAATCAAATATTGTATTAGCCTAAGGGTTCAAATGTCTCAGGTATCCTGATTTTTTTTACAGTTTTCTTCCCAACATGGCCCACTTTTGTGTTTTTTTGTCCTCAAATCACCATGACTGCAGACATGCACTGAAATCTCTGCATTCAGGGTGATATGAGGGCGTTGATAGAAAGGACAGAGCGAGCATCCAGTCACCTTGAGGACGAGGACAACTTGGTGATCTGATTTATGAGGGAGGGCCTGAGTGAGCAGAACTCACCCTGGTCAAATCTAATGGAATCTGCTGTCAGCACAAGATGAAGGACATGACGTTCTTGTGAGGGCAAAGAGAGGACATTTGCTGTCCTGTGTTGCTCTCTATATAAACATTTAGGTTTACAATATTAGTCCTGTGTCCCACCTCTTTTTCACTGGTTCTCCATAATGCATGTTCTTTTAGCTGCTGTGATCACTGCATTTTAATTTCTAACCTACTGTATCTGCTTGCTCCTCATTAGTGAGATATGCACCTGTTTTTCAAGTGAGTACATCTTCCCAGATAGAGTGCCTGCCATGTTTGATTGGGAGATGGGTTCCTCACACACACCCACATCCATGTCAGCTAATGTGGGACAAGATAAGGCACTATGCTGATTGTCTGTAGAGTAAACATCACAGCATGTGGGGTTACAAAAGGCTTTGTTGTTGTATACTTGTTTTTTGTAGAATATTTGATCATGCAGCTATAGAGCAATAGCACCTCTAAAAGTGTTTTTTTTTGTAGTTTTCTATTAGCATCTGGGAAAGCTGTCCAATTAATTATTTGTTTTACTTTGCCCATATCCGACTGACAAGTTCCATGAATAATTTGCTCAATGCACATTTTTTCTTAAATATTACTGTATCGTTTGAATTACAAGCTCATCAAGTCAGAACAGAAGTATTGATGCATATGTACTATACGCAAGCTGAAGTTCCTGTTTTTGGTTTAAAAAGGGGAAAGCTATACAGAAAATATCCCACTCATTCTGCTGTTTAATGATTATGAAGAAGTGGTTCACAAACCAGTTCTCAGAGATACCCAGATGGTCTGCATTTTTGCATTAACTCAACTTGCTACATGTAGGGATAGAACAAAACTTTGGACCTTCAGGTACCATCACCCCAAGGACTAGTTGTAAAACAGTGGACCTGCTTTCCTCCAAAGGCCCCGGGAAATTTGCTGGGATATATCACATGATAGAATTCATAAAGTACCAGGAGATTTGAAATGAAGATCTCTTTTCCTCTGCAAAAAGCTGAAACTTGGTTGCGGTCAGATCTTATTTCTACTTCTACCAAGACAATGGTCTGAACCATGCACCCAGATCTACACAAAATGGCTAAATTATCACAAGATGAAGCTTTTGACATGGTCATTCTAGTCCTTCGAGCCTTGAGGATTTCACTTCACTTTATTAAATGAAATGGTACTAGTACATGTTGCACATGCTTTTGTATAATAGTTTTGAAATGTACTTTCATAAATGGTTGGAATTAGATTAGAATTATTGTATAATTAAAGGGAGGGATAGTTTAATGATCTTTTGTTACTTATATTGGTTACAAGGTTGCCTGTGATTTTAGAGCTGGTTATATGTACAAGTATTTGTTTTTTTGATTGTATATCTTTCTTGTATTTTAGAGGATCTGGTGACATTTAGAGAGGAAAACACACAAAGGACAACTCGTATCAGCTTTGGAACATTTTTGTTTATCCCAGCTTGTGATGGGGGCCTTTTTACATACACCATTCAGGGTTTTTAAAAACAAAACAGCTTACACCAGGAGTTCCTTATTTACTCCTGACATTGACAACAGAATTGTATACAACCTCAGATACCCATGAATGACAGTGGTTCTCTTCTTTGGTACTTATGTGGTATTACATCATGCTCAGTCTTCTGTGAATGGTGTCACAAGTTTGAATTTCCATTAGTTAGAACTAGTGCTCCACTTTCCCCAAGGCTGAGAACACTCTGAGAGGACCCGTAAGTCTTGAGGATGAAGGAGAGATTCAGGAGCTGCTTCTCTGCTTATCCCTGTCTGGAAAGCAATGAATCTCCTTCCAGGCACCTGCTCATATCCATGGATACTGATATAACTGGACACACTCGTCTGCTCAGGAGAGGGGAAAAGCTTGAGGGGAGGGAGTGGAGGAGGGACAGAGGGCAGTGAAGGAGGGACATGGAGACTGAGGCATAGGATATTAGCAAACAGATTGAGTCAGTCAGCTGAGAGAGAAAAAGGTAGACAGACAGTCAGACAGAGAGAATAACAGGCTGTTGATGTGTTCGTTGCTGTGTTATTGCTCACCATGGCTTATCGGAAGAGGAGCTTCACTTTTGGAGCCTATGGGGGGTAAGAGAGACAGGGAAACAGTCACCATTTAAAACTTGAGTGTGTATGTTTAGATATGCATGTACATGTGCTGCCTGCTGAAGCAATACTTAGGTGTTTTCAAGCTGATGTCAATATCAGCACTGTTACACAGATTGTAACCAATAGTAATTTTGACATGTTTTCCTATACTTTACCACCTGTTAGATTAGCACCTGATGTGCTTGGAGTCAGTGGGTTTTCCGGCCTTATTTTTATTAATTATCTATATGAAACCATATTGGAACATATTTTATAGAGGAAAAACCTTGAAAACCCAGACCACATGCTATTGATGGGGCAAATAAAGATTACCTTCGAAAATACTGCAGTATTTCTAGTGCAGCCCTAGGCCTGTTCTTTATAGCTATGGTGTTTAGTTTAGGTAAGTGTTTAAAACCACTGTCCTCCAAGCAGGGGTTTGATTCCTCAGCTGGGCAAGCTATATTCACCTGCATCTGTAACACATAAACAGTGTCAGCCACATGCATTACTGTGCAAATGTCTTAGGTACCTCAGAAATTTATATTTAAGTTGTTTATAGAGGTAGTGTTTATTGTTTTATCACTAATAATTGAATCAATACAAATGAAATTATTACAGTGTATTTCAAAATTTGGTCACCATTTTCAGAGTTCTCCTCATGTAATTATTTGTACTAACCATTGAATCCCTGATTTGGGCTCAATCAAGTGCTGCTGCTGAGAGAGTTTCAGACATCCATGCAATGGCTGGAGGCATTGAGTATGAATCACCAAACCTGCACTGTTCTAACAGCTCCCAAAACACATCAGCTTCTTTTAAAACACAAGACTTTTTTTTTTTTTTTTTTCATTTTATACTGCTATTTTTGTTTAATTTTTCTAATGAGAGCTTGTGCTTTTGCAAAGAAAGATACTCACTGCTGAGATAAATGGGAACAAACCATTTGAGCATGACAAGAATACCCACATATGTTCTCACACTATCCTATGAAGCACCATTAAGATAAAATGCATTTTTAAAAATGTTACAGCTTTTAACCAGGTAATATTGTATTGGCTTCTGACATCTCATGCTGTCATTAGCATTGGCATTTACTACCGAAGTTAATGCTTAACAAGAGAGCGGGTTCTCTTAGTGTCTACAGGCTACGCAGTAATGAGACAACATCAAGGACATAGAACAAAGTGTCTGCTCTCCTTCACAATGTGCTTTCATTTGCTCAACAAGGTTTTGTGCTACAAAAGGTCAAATGACAAAAATAACACTTTTGTTCAATGTTTATTGTCGTTTCTCAAAGTATTTAAGCTTACTTTTGCATTTCTACGCATGTGAAGCTCTGTTGTTTCAGTATGAAGCTCCCTGTAACATACTGGCACATGACATTCTTCAGGATTTGATTCAAGCAGGGTTTAAGACCAAGTGTCAAGTTTAAATGTGCTGTATCTTATATATATGCTTAATACATTCTCATATTGCAAGGAGAACTAGTCATACAACACTACTCTGTTCTCTAAATAAATATGGGCCCATGGTCACTGACTATAATATGTTATGTTTAACTTGACCTCATATGTGATGTCAAAATGTGCCATAACATACCCTTTAAATAGGTAACTATTTGACAGCCTAATTAGTTATAACTAGTTAAGTAGTTATAGCTAGTAGTTATAATTAGGGTTAACCAATAGTTCATTAAATAAACCAATAGTGTGAAATGCAAACAAGTCATATACAGGTCCTTCTCAAAAAATTAGCATATTGTGATAAAGTTCATTATTTTCTGCAATGTACTGATAAAC
>JBBIGC010075891.1:0-10557 GCA_037576955.1 Lepidarchus adonis
CTCTCTCTCTCTCTCTCTCTCTCTCTCTCTCTCTCTCTCTCTCTCTCTCTCTCTCTCTCTTTCTCTCTCTGTCTTTCACTCTGAGCTACTCTGAGCTTCCAGCTCCGGATTCATGATTCATGTCTCACTCTGCTGCCCGGATCATGAGGAGGAAGATCATCTGTGATTACCCCCACTCCTACTGAAGAGAGCATGCATGGACAGAAAGCTAGCTGATATCCCCCAAAGAACTGCAGATGCCTCTTAAAATTGAACTCCTGATTTTATTTATTCATAGTTTTTTTTTTTTTTTATCACTCTCCAGTGTTGACCAGAGGAGGATGGGTTCCCCTTCTGAGCCTTGGTTCCTCTGAAGGTTTCTTCCTATATTTAGGGAGTTTTTCCTTGCCACTGTCGCCTTAGCTTGCTCATTGGGGGCTCAGACCCGGATTCTATAATCTCTGTAAAGCTGCTTTGTGACAGCGTCAGTTGTAAAAACGCTGTATAAATACATTTGACTTGACTTGACTTGACACAGTGTAGAGTCAAATCATTTGCGATGAAAGTGCAGGGTCTTCACTTTCTAACCCGTTACGATCAACCACACCTCTCGCCAAATTTAGGGCCCAGACCAATAGGGGCGAGCTAATGAGGTTTTTTTATGTTTATATAAATGAGTGTTAATAGCAATGTATAGATGTTTTTGTAACTTCAATGATTTTACAGTATTTCATTATTATTTAATTATTTAGTCACTAATGTAATCTTTGAGATTTAATTACTTTAAATGTTTAATTTAATTTTTAATTATTCAGTGATGGCAATAAACATTTTCATCAGCTGTAAGTATGTGTGTGTTTTTGTAAGCATAACACTTTGTTTTCTGCTTGACATTCATGAAGTAGGAATAATTAGTTTAACAATATTCTTACTTACCCATTTTCATTTCTAGACCGGAGGTCTTGGATTTGTCTCCTGACGGTGATTTTAGCGGTGAAGGAAGATGACAAAGTTTAATCAGGCACTAATTAGCATAGACTACTCATATTGTGTGAAATAAGTAATAATGTAATTTGGCTTTAATTTAATCCAGACTCACCTATATTTCCTGCTCATGAAAAAACAGACTCCTCCAAATAATATGGCAGTTCCAGCCACAGTAACTACTGGAATAATGATGTGAAAGATGTTTTTTCCTCCTGCAAACAGAGATCACTGGAGTTATTAAATCATAGAGCCTCAGCGATTGCATTTAAAGATTCTAGTATTGATGAGCTTCCTGGTTGTTGCTCTACTTAAAGATGCCAAAACTATAAGAAGAACCAACGCCCTGAAACTGAGCTGCAGCACAGTGACCAAGACCATACAGCAGTTTAACAGGACAGGTTCCACTCAGATCAGGCCTCACCATGGCAACCAAAGAAGTTGAGTGCATGTGCTCAATGTCATATCCAGAGGTTGTGTTTTGAAAATAGACGTATGAGAGCTGCCAGCATTGTTGAAGAGGTTGTAGAGGTGGGGGGTCAGTCTGTCAGTGCTTAGACCATATGCCACACACTGCATCAAACTGGTCTGCATGAACGTCATCCCAGAAGGAAACATTTCTAAAAAGGATACACAAGAAAACCCACAAACAGCTTGCTGAAGACAAGCACATTAAGGACATGGATTACTGGAAACATGTCCTGTGGTCTGAAAAGACCAAGTTAAACTTATTTGGCTTAGATGGTGTCAAGTGTGTGTGGTGGCAACCAGGTGAGGAGAAGAGACAAGTGTGTCTTACCTACAGTCAAGCGGTGGGGGTGGGAGTGTCATGGTTTGGGGCTGCATGAGTGCTGCTGGCACTGAGAAGATACAGTTCATTGAGGGAACCATGAAATCCAACATGTGCTGTGACACTGAAGCAGAGCATGATCTCCTCCCTTCAGAAACTGGGATGCAGGCCAGTATTCCAACATGATAACAACCCCAAACACACCTCCAACATGACCACTGCTTTGCTAAAGAAACTGAGGGTAAAGGTGCTGGATTGGCCAGGCATGACTCCATACCTAAACCCTATTGAGCATTTGTGGGGGATCCTCAAGTGGAAGGTGGAGGAGCGCAAGATCTCTAACACCCACCAGTTCCATGATGTCATCATGAAGGAGAGGTAGAGAATTCCAGTAGAACCTGTGAAGCTCTAGAGAACTTCAAAAGATAGTGCTGGAAAATAATGGTGCCACACAAAGTATTGACACTTTTGGCAAATTTTGGACATTTTCACTTAGGGGTGTACTCACTTTTGTTACCAGTGGTTTAGACATTAATGACATAAATGTGTTTAGTGTGTTGTCCCGTAAAAAGATATAATACATTTTTGACAAACATGTGAGGGGTGTACTCACTTTTCTGAGATACTGTAATTAATGTTTTTAAATTAGATAAAATTCTCAAAACAATACCCACCAAAACTCCAATAACTCCAATAAAAATCCAATCATGATCTCACAAAAGTGACTGTATTTTCATATTTGAAGAACAATATGTTGACCCTACGATCCTATTCTGTAGCATGAAAATATTAAAGGACTTGCAGGTAGGCAGAAAATAAGAAGGTACTTAACTGATGCCCTCAGCATCTAATATTTCATTATGTATTTATAAACAAAAACCTCTGAAGTACAAAACATGTTAAACAAACAAATAAATACAGGCATTTAAAAACAATATTAAGTTTTAATATAATTATGATTTGTTTTTCTGATTCGTTATAACAAACGTACATAATAGACAGATGACCTAATTTGACTTACGTTTCACATATATCGTGTTTGTTGCTACAGAGCTCTTGCCACCGTAGAAATTGACAGTGCAGCTGATGTCTGTGTGATCATCCTCCTCTGTTGGAGTGAAGGGCAGAAGAGACTCCACTTCCCATTCTCCTTTAGAAAGCAACCTGCTGCTCTTTATGGCAGAACTGTCTAGACGATTCCAAGTGAGGCTGGGAGGGTGGGTGGTACAGGTGTGTCGGATAGAGCACTTCAGTGTTGTAGACTCTCCAACTTGCAATAAATCCTTTCGTATCAGCTCTGGTTCTGGTGGATCCACTATAAAGCAAGAATAATTGTATGATTATATTTACTGCAATAAAATAACACTATGTTTTATCAAATCTGGCCTCTAAACTAGGGATGAGAAGAATAACAAATGTGAAAAAATGTTTTGTAAAGAGAATACCTTTTCAGAGATTAGATAAGACCGCATCCAATACTAGGTTTATAAAATCCATGTATAAGCCGCGGCCTACTGTTGTAGAAATACCGCAAAACATTTTTCTTTCTCTAACATTAAAAAAAAACATTTTATTTTATAAATAATTAAGCAACTATTGTTGACTCTAGCTGGGGAATGACTGAGTGTGGGGTATAGGTCTACTGTATAGCCCTGAACGATTTTGTAAAAACCCATTATTTTTTCTTGAAAAATCCTATTCAGTAGCTTTGTTGAGAAACATAAATGATGCAGGAGATGATGCAGCAACCTGTTCTCAAAATATAATTCCACAGTTACCGTGATGTTGGGCTTCACCTGATTCACCTGATACAAAAGAAAAAATATCCAAACTACAGTGCTGGTCTGATAGAGATACAAGATAATGTATTTCATGTTAACTAGTAATATTAACCAGCACCTCTCTGCCAACCTGAATGTTAAACTGTATTCTGGGGTATTTTTGTAACTGTACTTTTGAAATAACACTCAAATTAATCATTGTATGTATATATTCAATGATGGCATTCCCTTCCTTTCTGTGTGACTCATGCAGATCATTTTAAAGAGTGGAAAAATTGCAGTTTCATTTATCTGATTTTGTTTTATAATAAATATACACATGTACAGTAGGGCAAAAAGGTATTTGTCAGCCGTCGATTCTGCAAGTTGTCTCACTTAAAAAGATGAGTCTGAAATGTTTCACTTCAACTGTGAGAGACAGAATGTAAAAAAAAAATCCAGGAAATCACATTGCATGATTTTGTAAAGAATTTATTTGTATAATGGTGCAGAAAATAAGTATTTGGTCAATAACAAAAGTTCACCTCAATACTTTGTAATGGAACCTTGGTTGGTCAAATGTTTCCTGTAGGTCTTCACCAGGTTTGCACACACTGTAGCTGGTATTTTGGTCAATTCTTCCATGCAGATCTTCTCAGGAACTGTGATGTTTTGGGGATGTTGCTGGACAACACAGACTTTCATCTCCCTCCACAGATTCTCTAATGGATTAAGGTGCGGAGACTGGCTAGAACACTCCAGAACCTTGAAATGCTTTTTACGTAGACACTCCTTCATTTCCCAGGCGATGTGTTTGGGATTGTTGTCATGCTGGAAGATCCAGCCACGTTTCATTTTCAATGTTCTCACTGATGGAAGGAGGTTATTGCTCAAAATCTCATGAAACATGGCCCCATTCATCCTTCCTTAATATGGATCAGTCACCCTGTCCCCTTTGCAGAAAAGCCACCCCAAAGCATAATATTTCCACCCCCATGCTTCACAGTAGGTATGGTGTTCTTGGGATGTAACTCAGCATTTTTCACCCTCCAAACACAGCAAGTGGCATTTATACCAAAGAGTTCCATTTTGGTCTCATCTGAACACAATTGTTCCAACAGTTGATCTCTTACCAAGCTGCTTACTATTGTATCATCTCAGTCTTGTGCAGGTGTATAGTCATGTCCCTGGTGGAGTTTGGAGTCTAACTGTTTGAAGGTGTGGACAGGTGACTTTTATACAGATAATGAGTTCAAACAGGTGCCATTAATATAGGTAACGGGTGGAGGATAGAAGAGCTTCTTAAAGAAGTGGCTGACAAATACTTTTTGGCCCAACTGTATTTATGTTTATTGATTATTTTAAATAATTATCTTTTATGCGTTTATAAATCATATCAGTTTGTAAGTCAAGCCATTCATTAATTTTTTGTTTGCACTTTTTATTTGGTGTGGTCATTCATAGTTTTTGTCTGACTGAAATGACATGAAAGCAGACCTGAAACTGAGCTTCTTTCTACTGTTTAATAATAAGAACAGGAGGTGGCTCCAGATAAATATATGCAAAACTCTTGGAATTCTGCAATCTAAACCTATGACTCATTAACCTCTGACTATCAGAAAGGGGTCAAAGGTGATATTAGTGTCCTGCCTTTGTCAAGAGCTGTGGAAGCCCTAGATTTGTATTTGTATTTGGCCCTAGATGACTATGGGGGTTTATACAATTAACATGAGAAAAAAATAATGTTCATGCATATCAGCATATCTCCTTTTCAAAATGTATCAAACATACTTACATTTCATAGAGATGGTCACACAGCTGTCCACGAAAGAATACTGATCTACACTTGGGATTTCAACCCTGAAACAGAATGGGCCGTCATCATGGTCTTTCACATCATCTATCTCTAATGTGCAGTTTTTCTCACTCAAGCGCCCGAGCAGTTTTGTGCGGCCTTTAAAGCTGTCCATAACGCTCAGTTCATCTTCATGATAAATCTTTTTGTCCTGATATTTCTGCAGATGCCAGATTCCTCTTAATCGTGAATATGAAAGGTGTCTGCCTGGGTAATTGAACTTGCAGGGCAGCACAACACAAGATGCGACCAACGCGGTCATTTCAGATTCAACTTCTGCCTTCCACACATCAGAAGACAAAGTGATGAAGATGGCTGCAAGAAGAAAGCAGTGCAATTTGCAGTCATCACATGTCTTTTTCACACAGATGGAATGTTATTCAAAATGCAAACATGAAATTATCTCAGGGAATTCAATTATTTGTCTGTACCTTGAAGACAAAGACAAAGGACCAACAGTTTTCCCCGGGTCCCCATGTTGGAACAGAAAATTTGTAAGACTGCTGGATATAATCTGAAAAAAATAAAATATCACGATGATAAATTAACTGGGCACTACAGCAGTACATGTACTGCAACTACTTTAAAAAGTACAAAATTAAATTGTAAAGTATGGTATATATGGAAAAAAAATTATATTTTGCAAAATCAAATGGATTCTTAGTAAACTACAACAGTCCTTCAAGACATGTTCCCTGAACTTCCACTGAACTGCAGAACCAAAGTTTTAAAAAAATTACATAAAGAATAACTTCAGCTCTGGTAGGATATTAGTAGAGCAGCAGCTCTTCACTGAAGGTTACGTTTCCTGGAGCAAGGAGCAGAATTTCTCTGTAGATACAAAGCCCCTGTATCTCACTCTGGAGAAGAGCTTCTGTCAAATGCAGTAAACATAAATGTTATTGTAAATATGTACTTTAAAGCAAAGTATTGAGGCAGTGTGTGGAGCTAAATAAATATAGCACAGTTCAATGCTTTGGATATTGTTCTGGAAATACCAGGGAAGAGCACCAGAACCTGCATAACTGGCTCTCCAACAAAAATACCACATTAATAACTTCTGCTATGTTCAGAAATCTGTAACTGTACTCTTAAGCAGAACCACAAACTGTGTCCAAATAAATAAATCATAAATAGTGTGTGTAAATAATGTACCATCATTAGCAGACCGTTTTGTCATTGTACATGTAAGGGGCTTAGGTTTGTCTGCAATGGTGGAATTAGCAAGAAGCGGAAGAGGCGGAAGAAGCAAGAAGTCACTGACACAACCAAAGGTGGGGTTCTCCTGAAGTGCTTGATTTTTATTGCCAACAAAATAAATAACTCAACCAAAAGAATAATAAAAATGAGCCTGGTTACACGACTCTTACTGGTCCATACATGTAAAAAAACTTAACACGTGACGCAGTTTCTCTCCTTCCACTACAGTATGTGTTAAAGGTACATTTCATTATATCGACTGTTACAGCAATGCTGTCTACAGGTTAGGGGATGAATTGTTACACTGCAAATTAGTGTCCACTCCTTCCATGTTTGTCGGCAACGTATGATCGAATGGCTGCCTTAAGAGTACAGTTCACGCATTCTGTTGCATTCATTTGGGGGTGATATGCTGTTGTTAGTCTATGTTCAGTTCCAAGTGCTGTCACCATTTTCTCAAAGAGATCACACACAAGTGGTGTTCCTCTGTCTAATATAAGGTACGATAGAGTACCGTGTCGAGCAAAAACATCACTGATGAAATTGTTAGCTGGAACCTGAGCTGTTGCTTCTCTCACTGCACTCACTTCACTCCACATCTATTCACAAAGACGAGGATGTAAGCATTGTTGTTGGTTGTATGAGGTAGTGGGCTGTCTACCTCGTAGATGTAAGATAAGGATGTAAGCATTGCTGTTGGTTGTACGAGGTAGTGGGCTGACATAGTCCACGCCCATGTATTTCCATGGGCTTTGTGGTTTGATGGGGATCATAAGGCCAGCTGGTTTCCTTTGACTTGGCTTAGTGACTTGACACACAGAGCAAGAGATCACATAGCTCCTGACATCTGAAGCCTTGCTTGGCCAAAATAACCTAAGCCGTAGGTGTGCCAGTGTCTTTGCGATGCCTACTGTAGGTACCCAACTGTAGGATGATCATGATAATATTTCATTTGCTTTAGTGGGTGTAGACCACACTTTGTTTTGGGGTCGAGAAAGTAGAGTAGACCTTCTACAGCATATTGCGGGGGCTCTTGGTCCTCACATTTTTTCTCGGCAGTCCTTCAACTTACGGAGCATTTCACCAGTCATTGCATCATCCAGTTGCAGTTTTTCCATTTTTCCATTTCCATTCACCAGGCAGTGTGCGGTGATCCAGATCCCTAATTACAGCATACTCAGGCAAGGGATCCATTCGGGCATCCGTTGCAGGGAGAGGATTTTATTGCATTATTGCATTCTCCAGGTCTATGGATAATACTGAAGTCAACGTCCTGTAGACAAAGAAACCATTGTGCTAGCCTGCCAGAAAAGTAAAAGCAGGACATCAACCACCTAAGGCTGCTGTGGTCTGTATAGATCGTCACATGGAGCCCATTGATATATGACTTAAAGTGCGCCAAAGTCCATATAACGGCCAAGCACTCCTTCCCCGGATTGGAGTATGGTTATTCACCCTTGTGTAGTGTATGACTGGCATAGGCTATAACAACATGTCTGCCTTCACCGTCTCTCTGCATCAATGCAGCTCCAAAGCCCACATTGCATGTGTTACGGACCACCAGAGGGGTGGTTCAAGCAACAAATATAAGACCTGTATAAAGCAGATTAAACAGAGGCCATGAGGAAAGGTGCCGTTTCTCTTTCCAGATTGCTTCTGAGTTGTATGATTTATTAACACATCCAAAATCATATAAGCACTGTTCTCCATCACATTTCAGTTCATTCTCTATTTTCCAGTCTCTTACTATATTTTTACAATCTCAATAACATACACACATTCATTCTTTGTGATAAACACATTCTCATTGGCATTAAAGGTTCAATATAAATCTTCCACAATAACAGTATATTTCCCTTACAGTATACAGCTGTCAATAACACTCATCTAGTGTCTCTCAATAAAACTGAATAAATACTAGTCCCTTATATTTGTGGTATCGAATACCCAATGTCTGTCTTTACCCATATACTGAAGCATTGTGAGGAATGTTTGTGCAACATGCTCTGGTAGAAACTTACTTGAACTAATTGTCCAACCAAATAACATACATTTGTATGGACCGGGCCGGCACTTCCATACCTGTCCACTGGGTGGGAGTGTCGGTCCCTCAGCAGGCCTCACCTGGGAAACAGATGAAGCTCCTCAGCCCCTCATCAGAGCAGACTACAAGTAGCCTGCTCAATGTGACTTCGGGGCTGAATCTTTAAAGGATTCTCGATGAAGAGACAGCTCTTGAAGCAGATCCTGTTAAGCCATAGCCAGAGAGACGTAACTCTCATTTCCTGATTTCGTTATACTTCTGCCTGAAACAGATCCTGTCAAGCCGTAGCCAGAGAGACGTAACTCTCTTTTCTTGTTTTGGTTATATTTCTGTTCCCTGGTTTTCTTCTGAGGGCTTCTCCCTCTTTTCTTGGTTTATTGGTTTCTTAGTTCTGTAGCTAAGGTTTTCGTTTCATTTTAATTTTTTTTGTTTCATTTCTCTCCGGGTTAGGAGAGAAATACACCCAGCATGCCGACACGCTCAGACCTGCCATTGCTCTCCTTGTAGTGCCACCGAGTGTGACGTCAGTATCCCAGGTGCGATCCCTGGGTGTTTTCAGTCATTTTGTACAGAAACTCTTAAACTCACAGTACTCCCAAGTTGTAATTGGTGCCAAACACCGTTGCCTAGCAACTCCCGCTAGCTCTAGTAGCGAACAAGCAAGCAAACTTTTCCTCACCTCATTTTATCATAAAATAGCCTTTAAAACTACGCTTACTTCCAACAAAACGCTACTTTAGCGTCACCTGATCGTATAAAACAGTTTACTGGAATTTATAAATAGTTCCCTGACCTGTATAAAGCAGGTTAAACAGATAGATAGATGCTAGTAAAACTCCTGCTGAAGTCCTTCCTGTGGGTGAGACAGAGGGATGGAAGATTGTTACAGTGTATGCAGACACAGCTTCAGGGTCTAATGCTACAAGTCCACCAGGGAACCCACTTTCAGGTAGCTCCGCTGAGTCAGTAATTCGTGCCGTTGGCGATTTGCTAGCTAAGATAGAGAGACCGTCTGGAGAAAATAGTAGTTACCGGCACTTACGATTGTTTTCAGGAACTTTGCCCACCCCTGCTGGGGAGGAAGTGTTTGAGCACTGGTTGGAGCATGCACGGCTGATGGTAGAAGAGAGTGATTGTTCAGCCAAGGAGAAACAATGGCGTATAATAGAGAGTCTAAAAGGTCGGGCCTTAGCTGTGGTGAAGGCTGTTAGGTCCGCTGATCCAGAGGTTAGTCCAGCTCAGTGTCTAGAAGCCATTGAGAGTGCGTTCGGAACCGCTGAGACAGACGAAGACCTATATTTTGCTTTTCGATTGCTACAGCAGCAGCCAAAGGAAAAGTTGTGTAACATGCTGGCGAGGGCCCAGCACGGAAATTTAAGGTTGAATCCAGATGCAGAGGCGACCAGTAAATAAACAAATAAAAAGAAAACCGGCCAATAAATGAATAAAACAAACTAAGGCAGATCACTCCTTCACCCAACTACACCAAAGGGGAGTGATCTCTTACTCGCCTTGAGCGAGGATCGAACCCCGACCTCCGCGCTTCCTAGGCCTGTGCCCTATGCGATGCGCCACGGGTTAACGTGGAAAAACACAGCAGATGAGCGGAGGCCGGAGCGCCGAAAACGTGGGAACCCAGCCGCTACCGGGGGGTAACGATGGGAGTTCCAAACGAACAACAGAAATCAAAACATGGGGGGGGAGGCGGTTCAGCCGCACAAACACACATGCAGTATAGGGCTGAACGCCTTCACACAACAAACAGACAGATTAAGGGCAGCAGCTTGTGGGCTCGACGTGATACGTCTCCTCCACTACCATACCGGCTGGTCTGAAAGTTTGTTGCATTTTTCCAACAATGGACCAGTACGGTGCTCAGCTCACGAAGCATTTTTATGCTCCATTCACCAGCTGGAGCTGATCACCGGCTGCTCCACAGGTGCCA
>JBBIGC010075910.1:0-10556 GCA_037576955.1 Lepidarchus adonis
CTGAAGTGGGTCCAGATCTGCCTTGACCTGAGGGCGGAGAATTCCCAGGACCAGTCTCTCCAGCACCTTCATGCAGTAGTTCATTCTTTTCTGGATTTGTAATTTTGTTCTTAATTGTGTCTTGTATTATGTTTTAGTTTAGTCCTTGCAGGTTCTCCTGTGTGTTCTAGGTTATGTTTAGTCTTTGTTCTGGTTTTGTGGTGTTTTATCTTTGCCATTCCTGTCAAGTTTATGCTTGTTACGTTTCTTGGTTTTCTCTTGGGCCATATATATATATTTCTTGTTCTTGGCTTGTCCTGTTCGCCTGTTTTGTGGAGCAGCTCTTTTTGAGGGGGCGTGATGTAGGGTCTTCCCCTGGATCTGTTCAGTATGTCGTGTGTTAGGTCTTGTCACATTCTCTGTGTGGCGTGTCTCTGAACTCCCCCCGCCCCTCACCAGGTGTTCCCGATTTAGACTATGTTTTTATACCCCTGTGTACTTTGTCCTTTGTCGATGTTTGCTAATCTCTCATATTCTTCATATGTTTTGTGCTTTGTAACTTACTTCAGGATTAAAAATCAGTATTTGGTCGTAGTTTTCTCTGCACCTAATGATGGTGATGGTCAGCTAAGGATACACATATCCCAGTCTATCCCATGCTGGCCAACTTCTCCAGCTACTGGTGCTAGTCAACTGGCTTGGTCAAGATCAGAGAGTCTGGTTGCTGTTTCAATAATAGATTATACTTATGCTTAATACAACACATGATTTATTACAATACTATTTAAATGATCAGATTAATGCATTTTTACACCACATATTATATTAGCAAATGTGAAAATCTCCAAATATGTTGCATGACATCTACAGCACGTGTACAGCATTTCCTCCCTTACCAACATCCACTGCAGAAATAACTGAAGATTATTTGCACGCCATTAGACTAGATAAACTAGGACCATCAAAATGGCTCTTTCCCGCAATCCATTTACCTCAGTATTTCTGGACACAGGCTTCTTCATACTCTGAGCTAATGAGACACACTGCTGTCTGCCTGGACATTTCTGCCCCCGCTGCCGTACATCACCATTAATCCCATTACAGCTCCCTCTGCCTAAACCACTGCTGCTGACCAGGCCCAGTCAATCCTCATCTGCAGCTAGTCAGCTGACATGGACTCGGAATGGAGACGTGAAGGATTGTTGAGCACACAGAGACTTGGCTTTGTTTAAAATTGAGGTAAATTGCTATATGAGCATTTTATTTTAAATTCTAGTTTGTTAATCCATGAGGGGATATTAGTCTCTGCAATTTGCTTATCTGAGGCAGTGAGCATGCACACCCAGAGCAGTGGGCAGGTGCCCACATTGTTTGCTATTTATGTTATCTTATGCATCCCTTGATAAATAACAGATTTTGTAAAACAAATCTGAGACTTTGGAACTCTTAGTGTGCCCAAACTTTTGCAATGTGCGATAATAATGTTTTTATTTTGGTTCAATTTATAGCATGAAAAGTAACTATTCATCAATGTTTGCTGAAAATATTGTTTTTTTCCATGCCCTAGAGATATATGTTAACATCTTTTCAATTACAAAATTACCAAAATCTATTCAAGTGGTACCCAAACTTTTGGATAAGACTGTATTAATTAATTAATTAATTTATTACTGACTGACTGACTGACTGACTTTCATAAGAATTAAACAGAATAAGTGAAGTGAATCTAGCACGACAATGCTAGTCATGCTAACTCTGTTGCCACATGGTTTGTTCACATTGACCCATTTTCTCTTTACCTAAACACAGCCGTCAAGCTGCTTTATGGTCTCTTAACTTACAGTGCAACACGACTAAACAATGAGGAAATGTTTACAAATGAACCCAATGTCAATATGAACATTACATTTTGTGAACATTTTACAAATGTAATCATGTGACAGAGCTGATGAGTGATGTTGAGCTGGTGTTTAATCAAGTACAAAATTATAGATTTTTTCATAATAATTCTGAAACTCTTATCAGAACCACTTTCAGAGCTACTTCAGGACATCACTGACAAAAAGTGACCGATCAACCTGGAACCGTAATTAGCTGAGTATTTAAGGTGAGAAAACACTGGAGTGAAACACTCATCAGTCGTTGGTACAGGAAAAGGAGAAACCATTATACTGCACAGCGTGGGTTGGATGCATTCCTTTCATGGAGAAAATTTGAACCTACATTGAAAAAAATTTATTTATGAAACAATTGCCCCAAAAAACAATGTAACAAAAATCCCACTGTATGTAAAATAGAGGTTTGCACTGATGCTATAAGACTGATGCTAGCTAATAGCACACAGCTGTTATCTCTGTTAATCAAATCTCACTTCTTCCCGTAAGCATCGTGCGAATATGCTTTGCTTTTTAACACACAGGGGCCAAACCACATTGTTGTTTTGTTGTTGTTGCTAAATTATTACAAATAGCTAGTCTGATTTCTGTCTATACCTTTGTCCTAGCATTAGAACTCTAAAATAAAATGAAAAAAAAAACAACATTTTATTTAAAGCTTCCTTTCAAGGCACACAATGACGCCTTACAGCACGTAATACACTTCTTTAAATGTACAGGATTAATAAAAAGTGTAAAATGTGTAAGGGTGAAATTGGACATCACAGTTATTTTAATTAAAAAAAATTTTTGAAGAGAGATTTAAAAATCAATCAGTGTTTCTGGTGGAAGGGAATAAAATCTGTTATAATATCTAAATGCATATGGTCCAAACGTAGAGAAACTGGCTGGTGTATCAGACACATGGCAGCATGTGCAAACACTTATGTCCAAGCACTCAAAGGATAAGAAACACACTTCGCTTACACACACTCACTAGGCGAAGCAGCTGGAAGCCCATTGAGTGAACTCACGTACGAATCGACTCCAGTACACGCTACTGCTCAGACAGGACGACAGTAATTTCTGGAAGCTCCCTACAGGCTTGAATCTTTTATGTTGTACAGTTCCAGAAACCACATTGGCAAGTCTGAGATTACTTTACATTCTGACACAGTTTGAGGCGTGCAGTTTGTCCAATACTAATTGAAGAAGTTTAAGCCTCCATGTTTACACTTAATCCTCCATTTGGGTCAAGTAAGAGCTTTTCATTATGTACATGTTTTTAAAAAAATCTTTTTAAATATTTTCAGAAACGCGTGTGTGCCGTAATCATTTTTGATGCCTATTCACATTGTATATTACTACTATCAAAGCCAATTCAAGGGCCGATTTCTTATGTTTTTTTCCCTTTACGTCTATTAATGACAAATTTGCAGATTTGTGTCTAAAACAGTCATATTTCATGTTTACACACTCATTTACATCCTTTCTATATGCGTTAGAACTCATCGGGTTTTATAGCAGTATCTGTTGCTTTTAAGATCATCCCTGTTGTGATTGGCTGTTAGTTCTGAAACACTCATGTTCTGGGGTTAAATAAGTGGAAATATGTCAATACACTGGTTATATTTAATATTTCATTATATTTAATACACATTACAAAAGCAGAACATTCAAAATGTTCCATTTAATGGGATCTTTGACTACTACACTCGACTAAGCCCACTGTTTGTGTAGTATTTTGGTGAAGTTTAATAAGATATACAGTAGCGTTTGCTTGTATGTTATAAAGGGCCCATGGGTTGAGAATGCAGCTATTAAAATGTATTATACACACTCACTTATGTCCAAGCAGGAACCCAAAGAAACACACACACACACACACACACTGGGGAAACCAGCTGGAAAGCTTTTCAGTAGAATCACGTAAGAATCGACTCCACTGGCTCAGACAGGATCCCAGTAATTTCTAGAAACTTCAGGCCTGAACCTTTTATGGATTAGATTGATTATATCTCAGAACCACTTCCACTGCCACTGAGCCCATGTTTGTCACAATGAGACCCTGACACGTCGAACCAATTCCACCCATCTGCCTTCAGAGGTGGGAAAGAAACTCCACTCTTTCTGCCTGGGTTTCCTGATTCCTGACAGGAAATGTGTGATACAGGAAATGATTTATCTGGGGAAGTGCCATTCTTGGTAATTGAGATGTGTAATATAAAAGTTCTCCATCTCTGAAGCATTTGTTCTATGGTCAAGCCGTGAACCTTTTAGCAACATTTATTTTTACAGCCATTGGGTTGAACTGGGCTTGTTACACTAGCGTCAGAGAATGGTGAAAAAGTCTAGCTTACAATAAGTGGAATTAGTGGGATGTTGACACAAATTATTCTAAAGGAAAGTAAAGGTTTCAGTGGATTCCTTTATTTTTCTAAAGACAAGTTAAGGTAGCGATCACTGATCATACATATTCGCTTGCATGTACAAGTAGGAAATGTTCTGAAAAAGCCCATTGAAGGAATAAGACAAAATATTTAGCGTTATATAAATGTTATATAATTAGAACATTTAATATATAAAGTACATTCTCTATACCGTGTTTCCCCAACGAAAAGCTGTGGCCTATACATGACTTTTACAAACCTGGTATTGGGTGTGGTTTGTTTTAAATGGGGCGGTTTATCTAAAAACATGAAAACACATTCACTAAAAGTATAATTCACAACAAAAAGACGACGTCCACACATGATTAGTTGAATTTAAATGTACTATTCACTGCAGCAATGCAGCAAAAACAACACAAAGCAAAGATAAATCAGTGACTGTTCTCTCACTTAATAACATTTTCAGTCTTTTGCTACATTGCATTACATCCTAGTGTATAATACAAGCTGGAAAAAGCTCAATTTACCAAAAATAAAAGGAACAAAAGTTTATTTTTGACTGGGAGAAGGTGGGGCTACTGCAGTTTAGCAATGTCAATCATCCGTCTACATGTAAATTCTTCAGTATGAAATTAGCATCACTGAAATTCAAAAATTATTAGGCTTAACTTTCTTCAAATCCTTCAAAATCATATTTTTAAACATCATGGTTGTCACCAAACAACTCAATGTGGAACATGCTTTTATCACTGGTATCGCTCTGTGATATTACAGATATTGCTTTGAAAAAACAACGACCTGGAGCTTAAATTCTACAGCGAAGTTCTTGCGTTGCGACATTATATCAGTAAGTTCCAATTTTTATCAATTTAAATGCTCACGTTCAACTACAGTATAATGTAACAGAGCTGCAAAGGGCCCCAGGGGCCAAATTTGATGCTTCTACTTCAGTAAAATCAGTAAATTACTGTGATTAATAACATGATATCTTACAGTTTTAAAACATAAATGAGCTTTTTCTGCGGCTTATAAAATGGAACATCCTATAATGTGGGGCGGCCCATTGTTATGGTAATTACTATTATATTAATCTTTGTGGACATTTCTAAGCATAAAGCAGTTGTTTAAAACAAAATATTAGTGTTTTTATCACTTCTACAACGTCAGACATGCCAAGGGATTGGTCACCTCTGTCTGACCAATGCACGTCAGGACTCATTCACATCAGTAGAGTCTTGCTCTCTGTCCATTGTGCAGTAGCTTCTGTCTTTCTTAACCAAACAGAACGACCGCCTCTTAAATCACGACCGCCTCTTAAATCATGACCCACAGTCTCTAATGGCCCTTTATGACCTCCTCACTGGTCAGAGATGTCACAGCTCATATTTTAAACAGGGACTGAATGCATTATTGAATGAAGTGAATAATTTATGAGCTTGCGGAAGAGCTTGTTAGAAAATTAGCTGTGCATTATCAGAGCTGATGGACGTTTGGGGAGAATTTAGTTGTGTTTCATGGACAGGACGTGTGTGTGCGATTGCGTAGTTTAATACACTTAAACAAGGGGAAAGTGGTTGGTTTACCTCTGAAAAATGTATGTATAACACATTCTGCATTCATTTGTATTCATTTTGTGCATGTTTGTCATGTTTTTTAAAAGAATATTCCAACATTTTTTAACCCATTTCCTTATGGAAAAAGTTTCCCAAGACACAATTGCTGTTAGGAACAGTAGATTACATTCAGTTCAGTTCAGATTATTAGATCATTATATATTAATGCTGTATTGCTTTGGTACAATCTTATTATTATTAAAGATCACTGATTTTGGATCACTCGGACACTATGGCATGTTTTCTATGTTTGTAAGCAGATGTGAATGCTTTTGCAGGTCCTCTTTTCTCCTGGAGCTCATTTTACACAGGGCCATGGACACTATTGCATTTCCCTGTCTGTCCTAGAGGTCATTGTGTTCCTCTCGGCAATGGTAGATGTCGTCCCGGTCTTCAGGATGCTGAATTAAGCCTGTCTCACCCCGAGACTTCTGGGAAAACAGGCATCTACTCACATGGCTAATGTTGAGGCTTGTGGAACAGTCAAACAATTCAGATCTGATTACAATGCACAAGATTTAAATGTATTTATATAGTTAATACATTTCTTAACTATGTAGAAACTAACACAACACTTTTTATACCAACCCCCTTCATTTCAAGGGACCATAGTGTTTGGGACAATTGGCTTGACAGGTGTTTGTGATTTACTCAGGTGTGTTGCTTCAGTAACGCAGGGATAAGACACAGACTTGCTTCTACCACTCAGAATCTGTAGCTGCCATTGTTCAACATGAGGAGAAAAGCTGCACTAATGAAAGTCAAGGAAGATCAAACCTTAGGATTACCTAAATCAACCCTCAGGAGTATCAGTCAAAATAAATAATGCACTTTGTAATGAAGAAGGGACTGGTGAACCATGGAAAACCTCCACCGCTGATGAAAGAAGAATCCTCACTATGGTAAAGAAAAAATCCTCAAAGTCCTGTCCATCAAAACAGAACATTTCAGAAAACACGTGTATCTGTGTCACATACTCATATCTGCAGAAGACTTCATTAACAGAACTACAGAAGGAACACTGCACTGTTAGCTACTAAAAGAGGATGGCCAGATTCTTTTTTGTGGAAAAAAGAATGTGCAGAATTCCTTAAAATGGTGTTATGGGCAGATGGACAGATGGCAAGAGAAAAGTGAGTAGATGAAAAGAAACTGTCCATGGTTCAAGGTGTACCAGAACATCTGTTAAACATGGTGGTGGGAGTGTTATGACTTGGGCGTATATGGCTGCCACAGGCACTGGCACAGTTTTTGCTATTGATGTAACTGCTGATGGCAGATGCACAATTAATTGTGAGGTTTATAGAAACAGCTGCTCAAGTTCCAGTAAACACCTCCAAACTTACTGCAACTAGATAATGTTAACAAGCATTCTGCTAAGGCTTCTTAAAGCTAAACAAATTCTTAAATAAAACATATGTGAAAAAGTCTTGACTTAATTTAAATCCAATTGAGCATGCCTTCTATAACGAGCAGGAGCTGAAGTTGGCTGCATTAAATGTCACCAGAGAAGATTCACCACAGAGTGATGTGTATGAATCGCAAACTTAAAACAGTAATTGCATTGCAACAAAGTACTAAACATGACAGTGTTAATAAACCAACCATTACTTTGTCCCAAATATTATGGTTCCCTGAAATGTGGGGGACTGTCTACAAAAGTGTTGTAATTTCTACATGGTGAAACTAAAATGTTTGTCAATACATTTAAATTAAATCTGGAACGTGCACATGTGAATTGTTTGAATTTTGCTTGATGGTTTGAAGGGGTAGAAGAAAAATGTGTCTTGATCCCAATCATTATGAAGGGCACTGTTTGTTCAAAAACAGCAAAAAAAAATCTGCAGAAATCTATACATATTTTGCAAAAACAAGAAAACAGAAAATAAATAAACAGATTTTGTGGGGGGAAATGGCTTTTTTAACTTTGCTTTTGCATTTTTCCATGTTTTCTTCCTAATATAATCTAACTCTGCTCACTGCTGAGGATTCCCCCAGTCACACAGGTGAACTAAACTAGGAGGACTCATGTGAAGTGCCACCTCATCTTTTTCAAACCACCATTCATGCAACGTCAGCAGAACACAAACTGCCAATTCTGTTACATCAGCTATCAGACACACATTGGCTCGTATCTGACTGAACGTTAAACGATGGGGGAAAGGACCGTCCTAGGTAAAGACAAATACGCTCTGTTGGACTCCCAGCTTTTTTTATTCCACTAAAGCACTTGATAGATGCTCACTTTAATCATTTGATGCATAGAGCCATGCCAGCCATGCCAGTATGATTAATGCAACACATATCTGCATCATAACATGCTCATTTATATTCATCACTTGTAATTATTCATCACTTGTTTCTAACAAGTTTTTAAAAAAATTTTTTTGCATACAAACAGGGAGAAATTGTTGTGTTCCCTCAAGATACAAAACTCTGACAAAAAGGAAATTCCAAGTCAACGTCAAGTATTTAACCACATTGACATGTTGTGAAAGGGATTTGAAAAGGGTTGTACATGCAAGAAAAACTTCAAATAATTTTAAGAAGGAATTTTGCATGATAAAGTGGTCAGAAATTTGAAGCAAACCAATGTCAAAAATTGGTGCAAAATGCCTTCAGGAAGATTTCAGCTTAAAGGTTCACTACTAGCCTCTGATGCCAAGGGTGTACTTGCTTTTTTAAAACAAATATTACATCTGTGGAAAGTTTTGTTGAATAAATGACTGAAAATAAATTATTTAATTAAATGACTAGGTTTTGCTTGTTGAAATATGTTAAAAATTCAGCAGTTCCCATGACATTCTGATTTTTTTCACGTGACTGCACATTGAGTATATTCAATATACTATAAGTGTTCTGAATTGTGATTAGATCACCTGTTCTAATACTTATACATTTTACAAGTTTCTATTTTATACATTTATATGCATTTTTTACAATTAGAAAGACAGATTCCAAATTGGCATTTATCCCTAGTTAAAAAACAATATGCTGTAGTAAAATTTTTGCTTCAAAAAAGTTAAAGTACACAGTTTAAAACATCCACCAACATATGTCTGAAGATTCTTTAGTTTTGCGCTGGGCTTGCTAGGCTAATGCAGCTAACAGCTATCGGATGCTTAGGTTAGTGATTTACAAAGTGCTTGCCTAAATCATCGCATAATCATCTCAAACCATGATGAGTTGTTAAATCATCTTAAAGGCTTATTTATGTAGTTGTTTGTACAGTACAACATTGTGAAAAAATTCTGACAGAATTCAGGATAGCGGCTAACACCGTTTTTAGCTATATGACATCTATGTTTCCAGATACACTCTTTACACCAGACATGACTTCATATAGAGTAAAACGTTGTGTAAATGAGACTTTTCCCTAAACTGTTTCTTTAAACTAGTCTACGTTCTGTCCTCGTTTATTCTCAGTAAGAGATTAATGATGTGTTGTAGTGACATGTTGCCTCATGGCTGCTTGCGCTACATGCTAACCTGTCATCACATTGTAATGACCATAGGGAGTGTGTGTGTGTGTGTGTGTGTGTGTGTGTGTGTGTGTGTGTGTGTGTGTGTGTGTGTGTGTGTGTGTGTGTGTACTCATCATGCCACACAAGGTTGTGGTGCCCATGGTGGTGCTGGGTGGGCGTGAATGAGCTGGTGCCACATCTTCCACCATCAAATAATGTGGGATTGTAAACAACATTCTGCTCTTCAGAGCCGTGTCTGAGCTGAGCCTCAATTTCACACTCCCATAGTTGCCAGTCACATAATAAGCACATTATTTGAGATCCAGCCTAAAATATGTTTTGCACAAAAATTAACCACTCACAAATGTTAGACTTTCGGTTCCTGGGTCGTGGCGTGGAAGTTCGCGTATGAAGAAAGGATTTACTTGGTAAAGGTTTACTTAGAACCTTTATACATCCTTTTTAAAAGACAAATATTACATCTGTGGAAATTTTTGTTGAATAAATGACTGAACATAATTTTTTTAATTAAATGACTGGGTTTTGCTTGTTGAAATATGTTAAAAATTCAGCAGTTTCCATGACATTCTGATTTTTTTCACATTGAGTATATTCAATATACTAGAAGTGTTCTGACTTGTGATTAGATCACCTGTTCTAATACTTATACATTTTACAAGTTTCTATTTTATACATTTATATGCATTTTTTACAATTAGAAAGACAGATTCTTTCTGATGAGTCCATGGAAAGAACTAGCTAAAGGATCTGCTTTGGTCATTTTTACATTGATTGAAGTTCCCATATCATTTTAAAAATCCCTTCGTTTGTTTAAAAAAATGTAGTGTTTTGTTTAAAACGTCCAAAATATACTATAAGTCCATATACTGTATACAGGTGTATGTGAGAGACACCTGGTCACCTAGTTGATGTTTAGTTCTAAGTGAAATAAAGGCACATCCTCTACAGATGCATGTTTAAATGTGGCTGTAGTGTGTGTAACTTCTGAGAGACACTAGGAAATGATGTTGATGTGTGTGTGTGTGTGTGTGTCTGTGTGTTTACCCTTCGATTGGCTGATGACCTGTCTGGGGTGTTCTCCTGTCTTCAGCACCTCCCAGTGAACGCAGGGTCTGAAAGGAGTCAGAGCTGCTGTATGAGTGAACGCAGGGTCTGAAAGGAGTCAGAGCTGCTGTATGAGTGAACGCAGGGTCTGAAAGGAGTCAGAGCTGCTGT
>JBBIGC010075921.1:0-10556 GCA_037576955.1 Lepidarchus adonis
ACATCAGTGTTGTCATGTCTGAATTTATGCTTGATTGTTTCCTGAACCTGGAAGTCGCTTTGGACAAAAGCGTCAGAAAAATGAATAAATGTAATGTAAATGTAAATGTAAATGTACATTGTGTAGAGTTCAGTTGGCTGAATCTCTGTTTTTAGCTGTAATATACAATGACTTGATCCTGTATATTGACATGTTAGTTTTCTGTAAAATAGTAACAAAAAAAAAAACTCTCATTAAACAGCAGAACATTCTACTATGGTTTCATATAATATAATTGCAAATACCTACATACTAAGGGTAAATATTTATTTTAATTGTCTTGCCTCAATGTTTCTACCTTGCAATTTTTTAACCTTGTTCATTGGAATTTACTGGATTTTACAGCTGCTGGTCGGCTTTTAACTGGTACAAGATTCAAGAAGAGTTCATTGTCAGTACAGTTTATTCAAATGCATTTTCACACAGCCCCCCACCTTGGTGCATTTGTAAAGAAAAGTTAAGGTAAAGAAATGTAAAATATGTTTTGCATTTTTACAAAAATTCTGACGTCGACCAATATTTTCATATTTGAGATTTAAAAGCAGAACCCTCACACACTAAAGACACACTTATGCACAGTTGAGTTCTGACATGTTTCTGCTATATACTAGGTTATTACATTTTCCTTATTTCTACAGTTGCATAATTTGGAGTTATATGACAATAAGAGTTTGTAAGAGTAGCAAAGAGGAAAAAAAAAAAAAAAAAAAAAGGAAGCAGTTCTTACTCATTTTAAACAGCAGAACCTGGTTCTCTGATGACAGAAAGTATTTAATGTTCTTGTCTGGTATGTGTTTGGAGGTATGAAAGTCGTTAACCTTGGCAGAGGACGGGCAATCCCCTTACAGATGGCTGTGGTGTTTCTAATGAGTGAGAGGCATCAGGCTTAAGGCTTAGTCTGTGGGACCCTAATGCATTATCACCCAGACAGGTGTGTGTGAAAGCAGCTTTGCTAAGCAGAGATATGTGCAAACACAAGGACACTCAGTATTAAGTTGGATGTGTTGTGTTACTCGATTGACTATTGAAAGTTGCATTTCACATTGTTCAAAAATCATTTTCATATTGCTGTGTATTTCATCGCTACTGCCATTGACCTGACTAAAGGTTGGTAGATGATTGCCCAACATGTCGCCAGTTCATCTTTTGAAAACTTGCTCATCCTGACCATGTGGTAGAGCAGATCAAATCACTGAAGACTTGACTGTCAGTCATCCCATGGGAACTGAGGGGAACCTAACTCTGTCTATTACCATCCACATGGCTTAAGTAGCTCAGAGAATTAGTCCTGACCTATTGTTAGGTGTTTTGGTGCATTTTGTTTCCCAGTGTAAGTTTCACATGCGTGTCTGTTTCACATGTTCCTTTTTCCCTGTACTTACTTCCTCTTGGATACATTTTTAAAAAATTTAATCTTTAATTTTAATTTTTAATTTTTAATTTTAATTTTTAATTTTTAATTTTTATTTTAAATTTTTATTTTAAATTTTTATTTTAAATTTTTAATTTTAATTGAAGCAAGAATATGGATGTTCTCCTATTCAGTACTGGAGTGCCTTTCAGAAATGAAGGCATTGATGTCATTACATTTTTAAAACTTTAATGATCTGAGGTTTTGCTGTTTTGCTGATGAATCGCTCCACAGAACCGGTTGACTTGGGATGTTAAGTCAACATTTGACACCGGTTGCAGTGTAAGGTTTGAGAGCGATCTTAAATTTGATGCACAGGTTCACTCAGTGGTTAAGTTCAGCTTTTTTCAGCTGAGACAATATACAAAAGCTGAAGCATTTTTTTCTCTGCATCACTTTGGCTTTATCAAGCATCACTTGCTTGTTTACAGTTGGTGCGGAAAGCTGCTGGTCAGCTTTTAACTGGTGCAAGATTCAAGAAGAGTTTATTGTCAGTACACAGTGTATTGAAATGCATTTTCACACAGCCCCACAACTTGGTGCATTTGTAAAGAAAAGTTAAGGTAAAGAACTATCCTTAAAAATAAAATAATACACTTAAATACACATCTACAAGTAAATAAATTAAATAAATACTACCTATACATATATTTTTTTAAAAATCGAAAAATGTAGATGTGAATTTTAAAATTGATTGTTTTTAAATGTCTTCATGACCTCGCCCTACAATATATTTCTATGTAATATATAATAATAATAATAATAATAATAATAATAATAATAATAATAATATATTTCTAGTCGTCCCTAAAACAAAGACCAAATTTAGAGGGGGTCATGCTTTTTCAGTCATTGCCCCAAAACTGTGGAATGAACTACCATCGTATATCATTCAGTCCGACTCAAGTTTGTTCTTAAAACACACTTTTCCTCAAAGGCTTTTAATGACCTGTTGTTTGTTTTAGTGTTTTACTTTAATTTAGTTAATTTAGTTTTTATGAATTTGTGTTTTATTTGTGTCTTATATATTTGTAATTTCACATTGGTCAACTGTGTTGTTTTTAAAGTGCTATATATAATATAAAATTGGATTCGATTGGTTGAAGAAACACTCCTCACACCTGCTGTCATTGTTTATTTCACAAGCTACATGATTTTTAACTGTTTTATTTCACAAAATCAGTTTATTTGTACATAATTACTGTTTTTGTAGTCTGTTGTTTTGTCTCTTCATCTTGCAGGTTAGATTTTTAGGTCTGTTTATTTGTTTTTGCTCATTTTTATTTTTAATTAATTAATTAATTAATTAATGAATTATTTTAAAATGAATCATTTTATTTATTTTTATTCATTTGGGGTTTTTTTGGGGGGTTTTTTACCAGGAAGGCTCATTTACATTAAGAGATCTGGTCACGATAGCAGACACACAACTCATCACACACATTTTATAAGCATTTTGGCTTCTCAAGAAAAACAACTGAAAGTCACCAAGCTTCACTACCGTCCCTTCCACACTGGTCTCTGCTGCTGAGCATAGACCTGCAGTAATTGCTTGTCTGGAAGGGGGAACATTATATAAAGGCCTTAAAGACATTGCACGATAACCCTGGCTGGTGTGTTTGGCCCCCCATTGAGTCCCTGGAGATATTTATAGCCTCCAAACTAGGACCTGATACCAGGTTCCTATGTCTGTCTATAAGCAGAAGGTTGCCAGGGTAACAAGGTCTCTTGGTCCATTTCCTCTGTCTCTTGTGTCCTCAGTTATGTATTCAGAGTTAGAAAGTTTTATTGGGCCTTGGTGATACAATTATGTTTAAATTATTTTTAATACACAACAATTTATTGATAATATCACTTTTTCTATTTCCCTGGGGTTTCTCCCATTTAAACTGGTCTGTAGTGGGGTTTCTTCCATTTAAACTGGTCTATAGTGGGGTTTCTCCCATTTAAACTGGTCTATAGTGGGGTTTCTCCCATTTAAACTGGTCTACAGTGGGGTTTCTCCCATTTAAACTGGTCTATAGTGGGTTTTCTTCCATATAAACTGGTCTATAGTGGGGTTTCTCCCATTTAAACTGGTCTATAGTGGGTTTTCTTCCATTTAAACTGGTCTAGAGTGGGTTTTCTTCCATTTAAACTGGTCTAGAGTGGTGTTTCTCCCTTTTAAACTGGTCTACAGTGGGGTTTCTCCCATTTAAACTGATCTATAGTGGGGTTTCTCCCATTTAAACTGGTCTATAGTGGGTTTTCTTCCATTTAAACTGGTCTATAGTGGGGTTTCTTCCATTTAAACAGGTCTAGAGTGGGGGTTTCTCCCACATAAACTGGTCTAGAGTGGGGGTTTCTCCCATTTAAACTGGTCTAGAGTGGGGTTTCATTTCCTTCATCTCTTGTCTACTCAGTCATGGGTTCAAATTTATAAAGTTTTAGTGGGCCTCAGTGATGCCCGGGCTGGGACTTGAACCTGCAACCTTCTGATCTCAGGGGCAAACTCCTAACCACTAATTTGAACTGGTCTAGAGGGGTTTTCATTTCCTCTGTCTCTTGTCTCTTCAGTCATGGGTTCAAAGTTTTAGTGGGCCTGAGCGATAAAATTATGATAATTTCTCCCATTTAAACTGGTCTACACTGTGGTTTCTCCTATTTAAACTGGTCTAGACTGGAATTTCTAAGATATAAACTAGTCTAGAGGGGGTTTCTCCCATTTAAACTGGTCTAGAGGGGTTTTCGACCATTTAAACTGGTCTAGAGGTTTTTGTTTCATTCACACTGTTATACTATGTCCTCCCCATTAACCTAGATTCATTTTATTCAACTTTGTTTTTTTTTAATCTTGTAAAATATCCAGCGTGTTGGTGTACGTTGGGTCATTGCTTTTACATCGAAAAGCTTAATGTACATGTGGCTGTTTTCCAAATCCCCATGAGTGTCTCCCCAGTGTTATCGATTCTCCCATTAGGGAGGCAGCTATTAAGAGTTTCGCCTTGTGGGAGATTAGATTCCGCACATAGAAGGGTGTGGAAAGTGCTTACACTTCCGTTTGGGGACTCCTCAGTGTCTGTTCTGATCTGGAAGCGGTCCACATCTGTGCAGCCTGCTGAAGAGGCTGAATGAGAGCTGTGATTGATGCGCTGAGGCAGAAATGAGGTGACAGACCTGTCAGGACTTGCCACAGAGTCAGAGTGAAAGAACTGAAATAGTGTGCGTCTATTATTAGCTCCAGTGGAGCAAAAGGTGGGGCTTTTATTTTTTGCTCTGCAGAGTTTTATGTTGCTGTTTTTACAGCTTTGCAGTCTTGGCAGTCCTGGGATGTTCAGTTCACCATCCTCTGAGAGCTGAGTACTACTATTCTGAGAAGGCAGGTTGTGTTACTTTTGTTTTACACAGTCTGCACAGTGCATAAGCCAAGTTGGTTATAAGCTTTAATTAATTCTGTCATGCATTATCCAGAGAAAATGATATTTTGATAATTACCACTTGGTCTTGCAGATAAATTTAATTTACAGTGGTCAGTGTAAACACTTTTATTTCAATTCTATTTCTATAGCGCTTTTTACCACAGAAGTTGTCACAAAGCAGCTTTATAAGGTCCGAGTCCGAGCCCCTAATAAACCAAGGCGACGGAGGCGAGAAACACTCCCTGAACTGAGGAAGAAATCTTGGGAGGAGCCAAAGCTCCAGGAAAATAGTTAGTGAACAGTCAGGTGATGAGTTGTGATGATTGTTTGTTCCATTGTTTTAGGTGTAGGCAGCAGATGAACATGTGGTGATGGTCCAATTGGCCTCCACTGACCAAGATGGATGGGCTGGCGTCAACAACATGGGCTGGAAGCTTCGGGGATGGAAAAGCTCCACAGTCCCTAGTGTGCAGGTGGACCATGATGAGGGTCAGGCAGGCAGGACACAAGGCGGCAGCTCCCCCTAGTGATTAGTAAAAAAGAAGGAACAGAGTGTTTGTTGGGTGTTGGTATAAAATTAAAGGATGAGCATTGAGTGTAAAGCTGAATAAGACTCCGGAGAACTTCACTATAGCAGCCGAGCTAGAAGGAACAGAGCGTCCAGAGACACAAGCGTCCCAATCACCAATCCACCGTCATCTGCCCATGTTTTGGAAGCACAGGAACTTGATGAATGCCATCTTTCAGCGTCCACTGTTTGTAATTGATTGTCTCTGTATGTAAGGAGGTTGATAAAAACAGACACTGTCATAACGTGACCTAATGGCATAATACCATAAAACGTAAAAGCTAAATTTGAGATGGTTAGCAATGTGACGTAGACGAAGATCTAAGATGTTGCCCATCGTGACCGACATCTTCTTATTGTTCTGCTGATGCCAGCACCATTTATTATTTATTTTTTACTTTAGTACATCATCTTTATTACTCAGTAGCTTATGTGTTGGGTTTTTTTTTCTTTCTTTTTTGTCTCTAGCAAAGTAAAATTTTCATTGGACAGGGTAACTGCTTGTTCTACTGTGCACATGACAATAATTTCTTAAATCTTCAATACAGTGTCCATCTGAAATGAGTTCATAACTTTACTTGCTGCTTGGCTTTCTAGAAACAAACATCCAGTTTCTCAAAGAATCAAGAACTTTATTTGCCATTGTACATACAATCGTTTTGGGTACATATGAATTTTTGTGCAGAGCTTAAAATACCAGTTAATGTCTTAGCTGAACATCTAAATTTATGGTGTAAACTGTGAAAACTAAATGGTTTTATTTGCCTAAACTATCGTTTTGTAGTGTAGTATAACAGTGATATACAACAGTAACATAACAAAAGCTGCTATGGAAATGCTCATGGCCTGAGCTGGCCATGCTGGATGATATTATTGTTACTGAACATCCTGAGAGTAAGCTGGGGCGTCACCCGATTGGTAGTTGGCAGGCAGTTGAGTTGCCATGGGGAGCTGGGCATCCTGGCTGTTTGTTCGTCCCAGCTCTGGGTGCTGCCATGCCTGCACTGTTGCTATCACTGTTCGTGATGCTAATTATTAGTTGTTGCACATCGTGATCTCCTGATGCGAACTATTTTTACTTTGCAAGATCAGCACACACAGACCTCGTCAGCTGCTGCAGACTAGCAAATCTACAGACTTCCTCAGCTGCTACGGAGTAATAGCCTCATATATTGTACACAGGTATTTGCCAGAAAATATCTGCATCTATATATAGTGGCAAGACAAAGTATGTGAAACTTTTGGAATTTCATGGTTTTCTGCATTAGTTTGTCATAAAATGTGATCTGATTTTTATCTAAGTCAAGGTTATTGACAAATATAATGTACCTAAAATAATAACACAAAAAAATTAGGATCCTTTATCTCTTCATTGAGAACAACTATAAACAACTTGCTAGTGGAAAATATATGTGATCCCTACTTTGACTGATTAAAAACCTTTTTTGCTCCACACAAGAAGAATATACTTTTCAAGAAAATATACGATCAAGAATGGTTGATTTACTTAAAACTGAAAAGGGAGCTTTCAAAGAATTTTGAAATTCTGCAATCTACAAATGCAGACACTTTGGGACTGTGGCTACTCTACCAAGAAGTGGGCGCCCAGTCAAAATGACTAAGAGCACAACAAATACTCATCAATAAGGTAAAGAACAACCCTGAGTGACAGTCAAAGGCATCATTGGAACCAGCTAACCTCTGTAAAACATTGAACAAGTCTATGGCATGGCACCATGAAGGAAGCTGCTGCCTGCTATAAAGAACATTGTTGCACACTTAAAATTTGTGAAATTTGTGGGCAATCCACAAGGTATTAGCAAAATATTTTGTGGACTGATGAAACTAAGATTGAACTATTTGGGAAGAACACCCAGCATAACATCTGGTGTAAAAAGGAACTGTATATCATTTGAATAATTCGAATCAGGCTGAGGGCCGGTCCCGGGCGGTACAAAAAAAATATTTGTTTTTTAGATACGATCTCAATCCGTAGCATCTAAGTGTGTTAGAGACTCAACTTTGCCAGTATTCTGGATGAAGGTCATGGCAGAAAACCCTGAGATCGGCACAACATCACTGAAAACTTATTCTGAAAGGACCGTTTATGCGTTACCATAGCGACCAGAGCACGTGCGGAGCAGAGGATGATGTTACTCTGATAGTTGTTAGCGCATTTCAGGAAGACGCTGCTAATAAAATTGCATAATTACACAGTGGATTCACATTTATTATTATATTTACAAAATACCACAGTTTTTGTGTTGGTCGTATCATTTTATTGTGTTGTTTTTTTCCGCGACTTCTTAAATGCTGGTCTGCGGAAATACTGACAGTATATCCATGGCGCGTAAAAGGTTGGGGACTGCTGTTTTAGAGGAAACATCATGATTTGGGCCTGCTTTATTGCATCAGGTTGCAATCATTACCAGATGTTTTAAAAAATTATTCTAAATAATGTGAAAATGTCTGTACATCAGCTGAAACTCAGCTGGGTGATTCAACAGGACAATGACCCAAATCCCTGGTGCAAGTCCACAACAGAACTGCTTCAGAGCCCAGACCCCAACCCAATAGAGATGCATTGGAATGACTTGAAGAGAGCCATGCACATGAGATGTCTAAAGGATATGACCGAGCTAAAGCTGTTCTTTCAGTAGGAATGGACTAAAATTCCTCCTGAATAATGTGATCCACAGCTACAGGAAGCACCTGGTTGAGATTATTGCTGCCTATCGGTGGTCAACCAGTTATTAATTCCTATTTTTTCCATTAGCAATAGTGCTGTTTATGGTTGTTCTCAATAAAGACATAAAAATATCTTTTTGTGTTATTATTTTAATCACATTACATTTGTCTCTGCCATTGATACTTTATTTTATGACAAACTAATGCAGAAAAACCATGAAATTCCAAAAGGTTCACATACTTGCCACTGTATAGAATGGACAGATTTATGCTTGAGAAAAATACTACTATCAAACTGCTGTTTAGATTTGACCAATATTTCAACCCAGTACTTAAAAGAGCAGAATGTTTTGGTTATGCTGTAATATCAGGCTAAAATGCTTTAATTTTTAATCTTACAGAATGAAATATAATTTATATTTAATCCAGGAAGATGCTAGTCCCAATTTCTGTACATTTTTAAACATTTTTTTGGACGCTAAAGCGAGGGTAGAGCAGTGCGTTCCATAGATTGATTATTTGTGTTGACCTGTCTATTGAACCCACCTCCCATCCTCCCCTCCTCTTCCTCTTCGCTCTGCTGTCACAGTTCGTCTGTCGTATTTAGTGGTTAGTGACTGTGTGATACTCAATCACACCACATTCATCATCTCAACCACACTGTGACACCCACCAACACCACCTCTCAACCCCCACCTCCCCAAGCATCAATAACTGTTACAGTACAGCTGGGTTGTCATGGTTAGCATCCTGTTGCAGTTCGCTAGGGGGCTTGTCAGACATGTCCATCTGATGTCACCCTTGTTTTTTCTTGGCCATCAGGAACTGGAGACGTGGTGGCCATCATGATCCCAGAGCCGAAGGGGAGGGAGATTGTGGCCCTGCTGGAGAAGAACGTAAGCGTGATCATGCACATCACTATTGGCACACGGAACCTACAGAAATACGTGAGCCGCACCTCAGTGGTCTTTGTCTCCATCTCCTTCATTGTCCTCATGATCATCTCCCTGGCCTGGCTCGTCTTCTACTACATCCAGCGGTTTCGCTACGCTAATGCACGAGATCGCAACCAGGTACTTACACATCTCATCTCTTAAACCTTTACTTTCATAGGAAGTGGAAAAACATTCTTTAAATGTTCTGAAATGCAGTTTTCATGCTTCATGCTTAAACTTGCATTGTTTGGATTGTTCCTGCACCTTTGTTGGTCTTATGGCCTCAGTTGGGGGAGGGTTCCACCTTTTTTTTTTTTTACTGGTTTTGATTGCCCAGTCCAATATGACTCATGTTTTCATGCTAAAAACAGCTTGAAAAAATAAGGAGTATTGAATCGTGCAATCAATATTTGATATACAGTGGTGTGAAAAAGTATTTGCCCCCTTCCTGATTTCTTTTTTTCATGTTTTTCTCTTTTAAATGTTGTAACAAATCAATTTTAGTTAAAGACAACACAAGTAAACAAAATGCATTTTTAGGTGAAGGATTTTATTATTTAGGGAGAAATTAAATCCAAACCTACATAGGAAAACTGGGGAAAAACAAGGTTTTTCTATGGTGGCAGCAATACACTGACTCTTGTCAGAGATGAATGTTCACTGTTAACTCCGGGTTTTTCTTGTGCTTACGTTCTATTTTTCATGAAGCTATTTATATAGCTTCTGTATCTTTACAGTAATCTGTAGCGGTAGCATCTCTAGATCAGAAGTATTTACAGACGTCTATGCAGCTTAAAACCTAAAAATGTCAACTCATGTCCTGGATGACTGCAGTGCTGCAGAACCGGGCGTTTCAGCTCGAACAACACCTGGTAATTAACTGGTGTGTTCAGTCAGGAGGGTTAGCCTGGTGTTGCTGTGATGTTCTACTGTAGACTTTCTCTCCGAGGAGATTCTTCCTGTCTGCTGTAACCACTGCAGTTTGTGCTGAGTGGTCTGGAGCTCATGCAGGGTTTTTGTCTTTTTCAGAGGCGACTGGGGGATGCTGCAAAGAAAGCCATCAGCAAGCTGCAAGTGCGGACCATTAGGAAGGGGGACAAGGTTACCCATCACATACACTTTATTATCTTCAGCCAATAAGCTGCTACCTTTTGTTGCTATGAATCAGACCTCTATTTACAGTGGGGCAAAAAAAATGTGGCATTTATCAATTCTGCAAGTTGTCCCACTTAAAAAGATGAGAGTCTGTAATGTTAATCATGGGTTCTCTTCAACTGTGAGAGTGTAAAAAAAAAGTCCAGGAAATCACATTGTATGATTTTTAAAGAATTTACTTGTATAATGGTGCAGAAAATAAGTAATTAGCATCAACAAATAAGCAAGAATTCTGCCCTCACAGACTTGTTACTTCTTCTTTAAGAAGTTATTTTATCATCCAATTGTTACCTGTATTAATGGAACCTGTTTGAACTCGTTATCTGTATAAAACACACCTGTCCACACCTTCAAACAGTCAG
>JBBIGC010075932.1:0-10556 GCA_037576955.1 Lepidarchus adonis
CGTATACTATATACCGTATACTATATACCACATACTATATACCGTATACTATATACCACATACTATATACCGTATACAATATACCACATACTATATACCGTATTCTATAAACCGTATACTATATACCGTATACTATATACCGTATACTATATACCACATACTATATACCGTATACTATATAACTGCACTAAAATGATACAATCCTGAACAAGTTCATTGTAAAGTATGTTTTTGCAGAATCAGTAGATGTAAGATGTTCAGCACATATGGATGTGATGTTCTGGTGCCTGGAGAACTTTGTTTTGCCATTTTGTGTATTTGTCCCATGAATTCAGGTTCCTGTAGAAGAAGATTCCTGACTCTCACTCTGTGTCTGTGAAGATTCGTTTTTGGCAGATGTTGCAATTGCAGCACAAACGTAAAGACACGGGAGCAGCCTCCCAACTCCAGCAGGTGTCTGCATGTCTGGTATGCTTTTAAAGTGCAGCTATAATTATAATTCTTCTCCTCAACTGACAGCTCTAATTCTTCTAGGCGTTTCCTTCCTCTAATTAAATCAGTGTGAACATAGCAGACCACTCCCTCTACAAAAACACACACCCTTAGTCCAAATGGGGAATTTTTAAACAGTTCACATCGTGCACGTTTATCATAATGCTGGTGAGAGGGAACATATGTTTGATATCCATAAGATCCAACTGTATTTTCTACTGTCACATGACCTACACCATGACCTACATGCTTCATATTCAACTGCAGAACAAGAAACAGTGAAGTTTCTTCATTGGTTTGTACGAAGAAGCAAAGCAAGTAATCTGACAATTATTTAGACAATTATTTAACAAATGGTGGTTGATTAAAATATTTTTTTAAAAAAGCAACAACAATTGAACCTGAATTGACAGTACTGAGCCCAGCATATATTTTGAAGATATTAGAAGAACATGGAAGCCTTAAAAAGAGAAAAACCGAGATGAAATAACTTGGGTATGATTTCTCTCAGTAAAATGCATTAATATAAAAACCTTTTTGTCTGAGAATCTTTTTGAAGAGCTTTTGCAGATTCATTCTAAAAATTGGGGTCAACTGTTAAAATATAAATAAGATAAGATAAGATGATCCTTTATTGTCTTATCTTTATTAGGCTTTATTGCCTAAATTTCACATGTTACAGCAGCAAAATTTACACACAATAAATAAGGCAAACGTTAAGAGAGAAACACACAATAAAGAAACATTGTAGACAAAAGTGTAGAAGTGTAGAAGTGTAGACAGTGCAGGAAGGCAGGAAACGAGAAACATTGCACAGGAAAATTGTATTTTTTTTTATTTTTTTTTTTACGAAATACAAATAATAATACAAATAATAATACAAAGTTCCAGAGTACAGAACCAAAATAAACATGTTGGTAGGTTTTCTCCCTTGTTTTACACATTTATATTTGCATTTACATCATTTGGCAGATGCTCTTATCCACAGCGGCATTCAGTTTACTCATCTCTCCCTTCAAGTCTGACCTCTAACTCATTTGATTAATTGTGTAAAGGCAGCATTAAGACTCTCCTTAATTCCCCTTTCTACCTGCCTAACCACCTTTACCTGTCCGTACCTGTTCTTCTACTCCAGGGTGTGGCGGTCTTATAAATTCCTCGAGAGTGGAGTTTTCCTGCAGAGGTGGATTTGCAGAGACACAAGGTAAGATGCTACAGCAGCTGTGAGGGTGATGTTTGCAGCTCCTCTGTGGGGAAACTGGGAAAATGAGGTTTATTGGGGACTGGTGGTATTGGTTTGGGTGTTGGTCACTGGTGTGGACCGAGTTGCAATGTGGTGATTCCTCAGAGTAAACGGTTTGTTTTGTTCTGCAGTGTTGATCCTGTTAACCCGAGAGCTTCACCATGAGTGACCCAGGTGAGCACTTTAAATGAAGGCGTCATCAAAGATTTATCACCAACTTTATCAACTCAGCAAACGTCACACTAGAAAAAAACATTTTAATAAATGAGGCAGAAAAATATAAATGAAATGAATGGAGATTTTGACTGATTTGTTTGTGATTTTATCTTCTTTTACAGCCCCAACTACACAGGTAACATTTCACACATCACCACTAATGAAATCTAACTGTATTTTTATATTCTATATGTATTATATAAATCCACAGTAATAGAGATCAGCACATTACAAAGTCCATGTTTTTTCCAGCCGCCACAAGACGCAGGCCACAAGGATCATGGGAAAGATCATGGAAAAGGCCACGGTCACGGTCCTGGTCATGACCACGGTCACGGTCACGGTCACGGTCAAGGTCAAGGTCAAGGTCACGGTCACCCCCATGCCCCCGGGCAAAAACATGACAAGGGTCAGGACAAGGACAAAGGAAAGTGAGCAGTCTGCACCTGAAGACTTAACGAATGCGGTTTTATTGATTAATTCTGTAATTGAATTAAAGAGTCTGTAATCAAACAATATTATGTATTTGTCATCACTTTTTATGAGGGTGTTATGAGGATTAATCAATGATGCATTTTTGGGACGGGTTGCCCTGGTTCCTGCACACAGATAAAAGGTAATTCATCTGCTACTGATGGGTGTGTTCAGTACACGGCGGCTGTGTTGAGCTTTGCCTGTAGAACTTCACAAAACGATACGCAGAAATGCTGAAGAGGCTGCACTCAATAATAAACTCATCAACTGTAACAATTCTGATAACTGCTCTTCAAAAAGTCATGTTAAAATGTAACTGTTATATGTCAGAAAACATAACAATTGCAGTGGTCAAGATTTTTTTCTAATTGTTAATTTTTTTAGTGCGGTACATTGTTTTGGTGTTGTTTATAAACAAGAGGATCAACAAAAAAAAAAGTTAACAATGCAGTGCAAATCTAATAAACCAATATTTATTCACAATATAACATCAAATGCTGGAATTGAGTAAAAAAAGGTAAATTGGCTGCAACATGTTTTTAAAAAGCTGGGACATGTTTACTTCTGTCTCTCATCCCGTCTTTCTTTAACAACCGTCTGCGAAGTCCTGAGAAGTGAGACCTTTGGAAAAGACATTGTCTGGACGGAAGCATGTGTTGCTCTAAAACCTGTATATACGTTTCAGCTTGGACGAGGCTTTTTCAGATCTGCAAACTGCCAATTCCATAAACACGAACACACACTCATACAATCTTAATCCCAGCAACACAACTGCACAGTATCCACAGGCTCCAGATTAGCCCACTTGTTTTATAGGACACACACAACTACGGTCCGGTTACATGGTAGACAGACAATATTTTATTACAAGCTTTTAATGTTCAGAGTTTGAAATGATCAGGAAATATTAATGAAGGAATATTTACCATTATATTCATGAATCTGGCCCATTTGAGCTGGAACTGCAGCTGGGGAGTGATTGTGTTCTGATTGGAGGTTTGGATGAAGTGCAGAAGATTTTCAGGGTTGTAAGGCTGTAAAAGTTTAAATGTCAAGTTTTATATTTTTTAGAATCTCCTGCAAACATAGCGCATCAACGAAAAGGACTTTTCTTTTTCAGCGAGAGTGAGCCGAGCTTTGAAACATTATTCCATTTAAAGTGGCTCTTCTGACGGCACGTTAAAGGCTGAAACTGGTTTGTTACAGCAGCAGGAAGTCTGGATACAACAGCGTCAGACTTGTCTAATCTCGAATGAAACTGCGTCAACAACTAACGTGTTGATCAGAATAGATAAGAGGAACTCAGTTTGATCAAGTTCCTAAGCAGTAATGCAGTTATATTAAGAATATACAACATTATAACGAGTTTAAAGAAGAATCCAAGCTGAACAAGGAAAACTGAGGAGCAATTGTTTTTTTTTTAAAATTTACTTCAGCTTTGTAGACTTTGACTAAACATTTGGATTCAGCTCCTGATTGAACACAAACCTTTACACATGCTACAAAAACCCATCGCACACCCAAACACACACACACACACACACAAAAATGCATTTACACCAGCAGCCCTGTGCACTGGTGGTTTAACTTTACTCTTATTTCTGCTGCATACGCGCTACAGGTGTTTAGAACTGGTATTGGGGGGGCGGGGGCGACATATGGGCCATTTGTGCACCCCCCCAAAAATAAAAACATGTGCTGGACTGAGACCATATAATATTTGATTAAACGAATACTTTGTGCATAATAAATATGAACGTATTTGTTGTGCTAAAATGTATATTTGCGATTTCTAGATTCACTTATGGCTCATTTGTTCTGGAATCCTGTTTGATCTGTAATGGGCATCACACCTCGGTTCCCCCTGGGTTGTGGAGAACCTCCTGCCAATAAAGAAACGTGGTGTCAGAGCAGGAGAAATACTGAAGTGTGTGGGTCAGGGGTCGAGTTCTGCACAGAACATGAGTGAGAAGATAGAGCTGCAGCCTGGTGAAACTGAAACACCTGCTCTGCTCACTATCCTGAATAAACAAAACTGCAAACAGCAAAGAAAACAGCTTAGAAAACGCAACAGCAATGGAGATATAATTATGTTTATGTATGTAAGGCACTGAAGATGTACTGACGTTTTTCCCCATAAAGGAAATGTATCTTCAGGACCATGTTGCACCTTTGACACGTTTATGTTGATGGATTATGGATTAAAGCACATGGGTTTTAATAAAGCGGAACTTTTATTCTTTCACTTCTTCAGCTTCTCCATCAACGTTTCAAACAATCTGTCGCACAATTTAGACAATGACTCAGTTTTTTGCTTTTGTTAAAATGTGGCACATTTATTTTCATTATTTTTTCTGTGAAGCTTTTACCAAAAGTGGAAAAAAATCACTTAAACTCCAGCAGTCTTCTGTAACAAACATTTCTGACAAAGGTGCAGGTGTGGAACCACAGACAGATAAAACATTTTAGACCTCAAGTCATAGGTCAGTAGGGTGAAAAGAAAGAAAAAAAGGTTAGAAAAAAACTAAAGAAATAAGCAGAAGCTTAAGAAATTAGTTTGTTGAAGTTTGTTAATCAGTGTCCACGTCCCAGATGAGCCCTGATTATAAACACAATGATTATAACAATAAACCTGAACACAGACCAACAAAATGTTCAATTTCACAATTTGACAAATCTAGAAGAGCATTCAGGTTGAATAGTATTAGAATTACTTTCGTAAGCAAAATAGAAAGAGTCGTGTCTTCTGTACCGACTTATGGTCTAAAAAACCTCAGATTTCATTAACACCACTTGTTAGACAGAGAACGGATTGTTTTAGTGGAGCATGTGTGTACAGTGGATGTAGTGCATTACTAATGGATTCTACAAAATCTCCCACTCAAATCTTTTACCAAAAAAATAATAATAATCAAAGGAAAATATGATTTGTTGCAGGACAACATGGTTTCTAGATTAACTGATAGATTTTAAAAGTGGTAATTGCATAAGTGGTGTTATTCGTACTATTGCTTGTATTATGAATAAACTAATTCCTTCTCGCTGGCATAGACATCCTAAAGGTGGAGATTCTGCTTTTTAAATGCACCATCCAACTATTACCAACATCTAACTACAGCAGAGCTCATAACACTGCAACGTGCATCTAAAAACTATGAAAATCACCTGGAAAATAAAGTCAAAGACTTAATACAATACTGTTGATTCTCCATAATTTCACAGTTTAAAAAACAACAGCAGAGAGAGAGAGACAGAGAGAGAGAGACAGAGAGAGAGACAGAGAGAGAGAGAGAGAGAGTCAAGTCTCTCCTCTAAAAGAGTCCGACGACTTCTCCAGTCACCGGATCCAGATCTATGTCATAGAAACATGGACGTGTTGGTAAACCTGGTATAGTCGGCATCTGCAGCGGAAAAAATGGAACAAATGTTCATTAATAAACTGTGTTTGAAGCAGAGAAACACATCAGCTCAGTTTTCTTTACAGTGGTTATGACAGGAACCAGACGTCCAACGTGCGTCCAATGTGAAGCGGCTTTGAATGAAATAACTGCATCTCACAATAAAAAGTTTGCAAACATTTTACATTAATATAAAACTGAGCAACTTTAAGGTAAAATCTCTCCCCTTTCAACCCAAAAAAGAAAACAGATTTTTTCAGATTCACTTATATTTTACAATCATCATGTAAATCCACAGAAAAATTACTCAGACTTTATTAATAATTAAATATTTATAATATTTGTATGACAGATGCTGTTATCACTGGTTCCTGTCATCAACACAAAGAAAGAAGAGTTTCTCCTTAAAGCACCAGTTCACATCAAACCTGCTTGAATGATTATTAATATCTAATAAACTACATAAACTAAATAATAATGTCACAATTACATTCACACAATAAACCCAAGCAGTGCACACAAATCACAGGCTTCTGCAGAAGTGCCTGCGCTCACCGTGCCAACCAGCGGGTAGAGAAAGCCGGCGCCCACACTGGCGCGGATGTCCCGTATGGGCAGAATGAAGCCGGTGGGAACGCCTTTCTTTTCAGCATCATGAGAAAGAGACAGATGGGTCTTGGCCATACAAATGGGCAAATTGCCAAAACCCTAGAGGAGAAAATGGTAAAAGATATTTATGATTGTTTGTCACATTAACACTGAATAATTCAAAGCATCTGGTGCAAAGTTTACAACAAACTGATCAAACGAGCATCTCCAGCTTTAGGGCACGGCCGAGGCCTCCACCCTGTTCACTAATCATAGTCTCACCTGTTTACTGTACAACTCCACCTTGTGCTGAGCCTCTGGAAGAAGCTCAATGTCATCAGCACCGTAAATCTTCTGTGCGATGATTCTAATCTTCTCAGCGATGGGCAGCTGAGGAACGGCATGAAAACACAGCACAGAATCACACACAGATCGTCACCAATGTGAAAAAACTGAGTTTTAACGGGAAAAGTCAGTACTTCAGTATCGTAGAGGAAGTTGAAGTTGCTTGGGGCGTCTGCAGCTTTCTGCACAGCTTTACCCAGTTCCACAGCTCCAGCGCCTCCATCTGCCCAGTGAGTGCAGGGCACAGCATCAAACGCCCCGGCGTCTCTCGCCAGCTTACAGATCAGCTGCAGTTCAGCCTCAGTGTCGGTTCTGCAGAGAGAACACTCCTCAGTTCAGTCTTTATCAGCACTGCAGCTTTACTGCACCTACAGCATCACATCACCCAGCACTTTCTATACGACCATCTGCATTGGATTTGATGGACCAGCTTGTTGCTACATTGATTAAAAGAGAATTACAAATATTAAAGGAGTTCTGAGTTTGTAGTTCTTAATGCTACACAAAATTATTATTAAAAAAAAATACAATTCATATTTTCTTCTTAAAAAGCATATTTACTCACTTAAAACCTTTGATATGTTTTCTATTATACTCTATTTTAAATAAAATGAATTTGAGATTTGCAAATACTTGCATGTTTTTAAATTTACATTTTACAGAATCCCAACCATTTTAGAACTGGCGGAAAAAATTGTATTTTAGAACTGGAAAAAATAATTTTTTTGGTAATTAGTTTTATTAAATTGAAACTGACAAAAAAAAAAAAGACCCAGCCATGACGATTAAAAATTACTATCAAAATGTGAAATTGAAAAGATATTTTATTTCACTGTACTACATCCAGTTAAAAAGGCCTAATTATGCGCATATTGTAATTAAACATGTAGTTGATATATTTTCTTAATGGGCTCAAACAGTAAATCACTATACTATTCAGCAGTAGGATTTTTGGGGAACAAAATTAGTCCAAGTACTAATTAAAAGACCCCATATCCTACATTTTGAGGTCCAATTGTGACATTTTAATCAAAAACAGCTGTAATTCACTTTTACATGAGCGTTTTATAACCGTGTTTCTACTCAAATTAAACAGGCCGCTTCTGTGTGTAATTGTGTAAATCTGATTGGCTGGTGAGTTCTGTACTGAACTGATATATAAATTATAAATTCTGCATGTGTGTGTTGGGCTGAACTCCTGGAGGCAGAACAGGTGAATATGTATAAATCTTATTTTTTCTGACATTAAAAAACAGTGACATCAAAAAAGACACAATATCCCAAACTTCTAATACAGAAATGTTGAGGCTCATCATGAACTTCTGATCTGTTTCAAAGTGTCACTTAACTGTGCCCTCATGAATAAACAAACAAATACATAAACAAGTAAAGAAATTCTCTCAAATGTGGTTTAAAATGACGGAAAGCAGACAGAATAGTCTAATGTTTCTTACTTGAAAGAATTAACTGCCACAACGACCGGCACCCCGAAGTGATTGGCGTTCTCCACCTGTTTCCTCAAGTTGCTGCAGCCATTCTCCACCAGCTCAAGATTCTGAAAGATTACAATACACAACATTTTCAGAATTATTCATAACAGTATAAATAGGACACTGGTAGTATAGTGACCCTTAGATTAGGATGTGTCCAGTGCTTTAATTTCAGTTTCATATTTCTTCTTCTCACCAGAATATGAACCAGATTGTGAGTTTAAACGTAGTAAAGTTAATCATACGCTGCGTTTAGACGAGATCAACTCTACAACCGCTTTTATTTTACAATATACAGAGAGTCTGCGTATTTGGATGCATCGAGGACTAGCATGAAGGCTAAGCTAACTATTGCTAGTTCCAGCATCTTGTTTGTTTCCGGTTTCCAGTGGAGTGTTGTGGAAGGAGCAATGCATTATGGACTGTGTAGTGTGTGGAGCAGAGTGTTTTTAGTGGAGAGTTGTAGCCTGTTAGCGAGAAAGCACAGATTAGCAGCGCATGTTGGAGCAGCTTGAAAATGGAAACGGGGAATAGAAATTGTGCTCTGTGCTGAGAGAAAACCGAAATAAATAAAGTCACGGGTCTTAAAGCGGAACTCTGAGTGAGTCCCTGCGCTGGATGGATCAGAAGAAGTGTTCGCATTTGAAGTTGGGGAGTTACCCTGAGTGACGCTGCCACTCAGCCGAGCTAGCGGTGCCTCCAACCACGTCGCAGGGTGAGCACGGGAGAGTTAACATACGCAATGGCACTTTACATTTTTTGCGTTTTTGTAGTGACCCATCACTGATCTCTCTTTCCTTTCGCTGCTTTTTGAACTGTTCCTTGCTGCAGTAAACAGTACATTTAAATTCAGCTCATCATTTTTGCCCTGAATTCTACTTTTAGTGAATGTGTTTATGTCTTTTCCCATTTAAACAAACCGTTCCCAATACCAGGTTTGCAAAGTCAATGTATAAGCGGCGGCCTATCGTATGTGTGGAGTATATAATGCATTCATATAAAATGTCTCATTTACAAACATTATTACCTCCTCAGTATATTCCTTTGGTAGTGGCATGCCAGCTGTGACCTAGGACAAAACACAGTTAAAAAGGCCTAATTATGCGCTCATTATAATAAAACATGCGGTATGTAAAAGTGCTTAATGGACAAACCATCAAAAAACCCTGTGATGCAATGATGGTTAAAAAAAATAAAAACACTTGTATTACCCACCCTTAAGGATAATTGGAAAAATAGTTTCCAAACAGGAGAAAGACCAACACCCGATACATCCAAATTTTAAACAAACAAACAAACAATAATAATAATAATAATAATAACAATAATAACATAACACTGATCCAGTAGAAGTCAACTCACTGTTGGTCCTCCACCATGCATCTTCAGTGCTCGGACGGTGGCAACCAGCACCACCACATGAGGTCTCAGCCCAGAGTAACGGCATTTGATGTTGAAAAACTTCTCCATTCCGATGTCTGCACCAAAACCTGCCTCCGTCACTGTACACAGGGTCAGAAATATGCATCATATAAGACTTAACATGCAAATTTAGCCTGAAGTTTCTCATTATTAAGCACTTGTGTGTCAGTGCAACATGCTAATAATTCTCCATTTGTACAAATCTAATGCTGAAATTTACACAGATGAGCAACTAAACTAGACCACTTCCACTGAAACAGTCGTATTAACCCATATGTGCAGCTATATTACAGTAATTACAGTTCCAGACTGCAGCACAAGCCTTTTTCAGCATCATTTCTTAGTCCCCTTTATCCGCTTAGGGCTAGGGTAGTGGATAATGAGCGAATGAGGATCTTATCCAGCAAGGCTACTTGTTTTTAAACACTGTTCACTTTATTACACTAATCTAACTTCATGGATCGATATAAAAGTACTGCAAGCTGCTTTTATACATCGTATTGTGTAAAATGTATATAATACACTATGGGTCCCCAATCTTTTCCTTACCTACAAATCCTTCAGGCCCCACCAGCTTCAAAGCAATTTTATCAGCCAAGATGGAGGAGTTTCCATGGGCGATGTTGGCAAAAGGTCCAGCATGAACAAATACAGGGTTTCCCTAGAAAGTTGGACGCACCAGAAATACAGAACAGACATTCAGTAACGTGCCACACATCAGAGTGTGTTCTTTAAAACAGAGGTCGCCAACATTTCTCACTCCACAGACGGTTTAATATCAGACAGTATTTTCACAGACCAGCATTTAAGTTGTCGCGGATAAAAACAACAAAATAAAATGATACTACAACACAAAAACTGTGGTATTGTGTAAATATAATAATAAAG
>JBBIGC010075962.1:0-10555 GCA_037576955.1 Lepidarchus adonis
CACACACACACACACACACACACACACACACACACACACACACACACACACACACACACACACGCATAGGCCTATGATTCGACTATCAGTCGACTATAGAAAGATTCGAAAATTCTGATTCGACTATGAAAATTCATAGTCAGGTCCAGCCCTAATGTAGATATAGTATTTACTAAGTGTATGTATAATGTACATTAATCTTACAGCTCTTTACAGTTTAAATCTTCCCGTTACATCACTTTCACGTTTTAGCTTCATTTGATTTCTTATACTTAAAACTTAACTAGCTGCTGGTTTGCTTCTGATCAAAGTCATTAAAGCAGATGTTTTCTCATGAGGTAACTTCATAAATGAGAACACGTCTCCACACACCTCCACACGTCTGTGCAAAATAATCAGAGTTTTCTAGAGTTCCTCAGTTTTAGGGTTTTAGTTAGTAATAGTTCAGGTTTTTCATTCTGTAGCACTTGCTGTTTGTAATAAACTTACTTATAAGCCCTTAATTACAATGTGGAATAGGTTAATCTCTTTAGATAGTAATGTTGTAGCACTTGCATTTTATTCTATGACCAAGAGGAATATGTTGAATTTCTTTGTAGCTTTAAATGTAATATAAAATCAAGCTGCAACAACGAATCAATTAAATCAATAAAAATCAATGACTAAAAGAGTTGGTAATGAATTTCATAATCAAGTCGTTGTGTCACATGATGTGGAGACATTTGATTATTACAAAAATGAAAAACTTTAGTTGAGTGCAGAGCGGAGTGAAGACTGCTTTTCTCTCGCGTGCCCTGATGTTAGCACCTCACAGACAGGGCGGAGCAAACATTTAAAAACAAAATGAGCGGAGGCAAAGAAATCCATGCGATCCAAGATGTGGGAGCATTTCACACTAAATAAACAGAAAAAGTGTGTTAACGGCAAAATTTGATAAGGGGGTGAGGGTAAGGGAACAGCAGGTAAGTCACTTCAGAACCCTACTTATGTTCTGTTTTGAAGTGAAGAACGTAATGTTGGTGCTGGTGTTTACTTGTTATCCAGCTTGACAAGCACGACAAGTTAGCGTTAGCACATTAATAATTGCTGTAAGTAGTAAAGCAGGGGTGCTATAGTTACTTTGTACTTTGCAATGCAAGACTAAAGACCTGTTTTTTTCCACTCCTTTTTTGAACCATTCATTTTTCAATCTGTTGTCATGTATAGCTACACTGAAAATTAGCTTTTTAGATTTTTAAAAATATTTTATATTTAATATTTGCACTGAAAACAAGACAAATCTGCGGAAAGCATTTTTTTGCAGTGCATATTCTGTGCTTTGTCCCATATAGGTCATTATGGACAAATATTTTTGTGTGTTGTACTTTTTAATTTAATTTTAAAGTTAAGCTGTGTTTAAATGTGGAGTATAAACTATATTATTATAAAAGCTCAAGATGTTTGTGCACTTTCTAAAGGTTTTAGTTCTGTTTTTGAATAAAGGGTTAGAAATGAATGCTTTTCTTGTTTTGTTTTGTTTTTTAAATCTGATTCATCGATTAATCGAAAAAATAATCAAAAGACTAATTGATTATTAAAATAATCGTTAGTTGCAGCCCTAATGTAAAATTAAACTGATCTTGAGTTTTTGAGCAAAATTGTAAAAATACATACTATAGCCTTACCTGCATACCTACTTGCATTTTTGGGGTGTTCCTAAATTCATATTTTTTTTTATTTAAACATATAAATCAGCTTAAAAACGCCACTACATGATGTTTTATTTAATATATTTCATATTTTGCATATGAATACATTTTTCATTTCTTAAAAAATATTCTTGATTTGAGATTTTTTCATATTCTTTAGAAATACAATGATACCACTCCTTAGATCACTGGAAATTGTGGAAATACAGCTTACAAATCAATTTCAGTCCAAATGAACCCCGAAATAGACCTATAGTTTTGAGCAAAATAGCAAAAATACATAAAGCTATATCTTTACTGTCATATGCATTTATGTTGCTTTTTAATACAAACATACATTTATCGGCTTGTAAGATTTTGTTTTTTAAATAAATGTTTGCGTATTATTAACACAACAAGACTTACAATTATTAGAAAGTGTAGAAATACAGCTCAAATAAGCAATTCCAGTCCAAATGAAGCCTGAAACTGACCTTGAGTTTTGAATCAACATTTTGGTAGTGATAGATTTGTCTGATGAAATTACAGGTTCTTTTCTGACTCAAATGATGAGGGGTTAATACTTTTGAGAGAGGATGATGATGATCACTTCTCTGTCTGTGTGTGGCCTTATCTATAGTTGGTGCCTGGCTTTGAAAGGAATGGAGACACCTATTATTCTCCACCGCTAAACTGGCTTATTTATAGATTTATATCGTATTCTTACTTCAACATGAATGCGGCTCAAATAGAAGAGAGAACCCACACAAAATGTATATCAAATAGACGGTCTTGGTCCTGGCATGTGTGCTCTTAGTTTTATTGTACAAACATTCAATATTTAGTTTTTCCATAAACTGAGTCCAGACCCCTTCATCTGGAAATTTCTCCATTAATTGGAATTGGAATGTTTGTTCTGCTAGAGTGGTGATGTCAGTCCCATTGTAGGATTTTGCCCTCATCTGTTTATCAATATTGTGTTTTCTTCTCTCCTTCAGTCAAATGTATCTTTCATTGACAAATTCTACATAAAAAGTTGACACATGATTTGTCTTGATTTGCATGACTTTGACACTGTCCAAGCCTTGTATTAAATATAGTGTTTCTGAGTTAAAAAATGTGCCTCAAAACCAGAGAATACCTGTATTTTTAGCTCACTGCTAAAGAATAGGAATTTCATGACAATAAAAATGAAAAGAGAGGCAAACTTGTCCTGTATCTGCCAATATGAGTTTTATAGTGACAGGATTTATACGACGAGGACCAACTGTCGTCACTTCTTCTGTGTGAAAGAGTGATTTGTCAGTTGTGAACAAAATGGCTCATAAAGCTGACTCTTTGAAGTGAACGATAGGAGCCAACTCTCTGAGGTGAATGTTCAATGATATTGAAAGTGAACAATTCTTCCACCTTTTTTTCTTCTATAATTTGTTCTGCCTCACGTGATTGGTCAACTACATGAAGTGGGGTGGGAGTTATAGAAACAGCACCCAAGAGAAGAGCGAAAGAGACAGAGAGAGACAGAGAGAGGCATTTTGTGAGAAAAATTCAATTAAATAAAACTTTATTTGTCCCCAGAAGGCAATTTGAGGCACTAGAAACTAAACTGAAAAATAATTAAACAATAATTAAACAAATAAACTAGAAATCAGAAGTTCCTGGGGAAACGCCTGCCGGTTGTTGTGTAATAATATGAAGAAATTCTTATTCGTAACAATAATTAGTCTGCACATGCTGTTGTCTGAGCCCTGTAGTAGCTAGCGGTTATTAGCTATTAGCTTTTAGTAATGCAGCCAACAAACTGTTAAAAAAATCCAAACCTAATAAAACACAGACTCAGCAGGGCAAGTATAAAGCTTTATAATTAAAATAAATTATCCTCCTGAAACCCAGCAATTCATTTTTGTCCTCTGCAGGGGACATGATTATGGTCCTTATATGACACCTTTTCAAAATGGTCGATAGTGCTTCAGCCACATTTTACCCACTAGGAGAGGGATATAATATTTTTTTCCCAGAACATTTGTACTGTCAAAAATCTAATTGTTGAGCTTTCTGCTAAATTCAGTACTTTAACAATCCCTTATAGCATCTCAACATTGGAAAAAGTGATTCAAAAAAGACTTTTTTTTACCTGTGAGAGAGTGACGAGAGTTTGTGCTCGTCATATATGGGCAGAAACAGAACACATTTCCCTCTCTGCTTATGTCTTTTTGTCATTAAATTCGTTCACTTTATTCATCTATCTCATTCCTCACAGTGAAATTACTCTGGGGAGCAAGAGAGCCAATACAATACAGCAAATACAGACAATACCAATACAAACAAATCCAGGTATCAAATAAGCCAAATTAAAACTGATACTTACACGCAAGTTATGACAACCTAGAAGAATGAACCTTAGAGCGCCTGCAGGCCTACGTGGGCCATTACTCAGAATTTCTAAATTAATTTGTAGACTTTATCTCAAATTTAGTTGTTTAAACAGACAAAGCTTTAATTGTAGGAGACTTAATATTCACTTTGATAACCTTGATGATTCTCTCAGAGCAGCATTCGTATAAATTCTAGATTCAGTAGGGGTTAACCAGAGGGTCATAGAACCCACACTGGTGGTCACACCCTAGATTTAATACTGACTCTCGATTTAAATATAGAAAATATAGCTATAGCTCCACAGTCTGAGGCGATCTCAGACCATTATCTTATTTCATTTAAGTTGCATCTTAGAAATAACATTCATACATCCCCACAATATCACATCAAGCACATAATCATATCATCTACTGCTCAGAATTTCATTTCGAATCTTCCTGAGCTTGATTGGATCACAATAAGACCCCTTTATACAACTTGAACAAGAATCAATTCTCTCCTGTACCTTAGATAATGTAACTCCCCTGAAACCAAAGAAAATCTGAGAAAAAAACTCAGATTTGTTGTACCCCTGGTATACTGAATCAGATGGCACGAAAACTAGAGTGTAAATCGCATCAAACAAATTTGGTAGTTTATAAACTAGCATGGAAGGAGAGTCTCGTGAGCTACAAAAAAGCTCTAAATGCTGCTAGGACAACTTATCTCTCCACTCTGATAGAAGTTCACAAAAATAACTATAGCTTTTAATTTAGTACTATAGCTAAATTGTTGGAGGAAAGAACCTTGCCTCGCACCGAAAAGCATGGATTGCCAGTAAGTGGGGATGCATTGTCCTCAGCTCCAGCCAGTCACCCATTCAGATGTGGGTAGAGGACACTGAGAAGAGAGGAGCCAGCTTTTATAACTTTGTGGGAAAAGCACACAGATAACATTTCAAGGACAAAGGCAATGCATCTGTTGTTATTAACTGGGCAGATACATGCGTGACATGTTGTCCCTTGTCAAAACATTTTGGTGTTTTCTCTATAAAGGCTTGGACCGGTTGGGTGGGACTTCGTGAGTCGTGAAGGTATGACACCCGGTCGTGCCTTCTCTTACTCAACGCAACGGGCTCTTTGGGGAAAACTTCTGTCTAACATGGTTCATCTGTTTAAATGTAACTGCTGAGAAACTGTAAGTAAAGATTCTTCTGTTTTTTAATATCAAAATGCCCTTCTGACTCATTCGTTGTGTGGAAAACCATTATTTAGATAATAGATTAGTTATGTTAAGACCTCAGGCAAGTTAAAAGTCCTTTCTGCTGCAGGGAAAATGGTTGTTATTTACCACTTATTTTCCTTCAGCCTGAGCAGAAACTGTATAGGAATTTATTTGGATTATAAAGACATAGTCCTATAAACCTTAACATGGCCCTGTGACAATATTGTCTATGACCTTGCGCGCACTGAACAGAAAGTATCAGAATGGGAGATAAAAGCCAGAGAGAAACGATCTAAAAAGCAGTGTGAAAGGTTAAGATCAGGAATTCCAGGATAGATCACCCTTAGTGTGATAAACTACACAGGGAAACCTGGAATCTTACAGGTTCCTCAAAAAAAGGAAGTGGTAAAGTGGGTAAAAATATGTATTCTATGTAAAATACAAAACCCAGCTGTAAAACTTAATCTGAGACCCAGCAGGATGGGTGAAGAAAAGGGCAAAAATATGTTGTATAAACTTGGATAACACTTATAAATTACACAAAATAGAGTGTAAAGTGTTTTAGAGAGTGTGTGTAAACTCATAAACACCCTCTAAAGAGAAGAGTGCCAATGAATGAGTAATTAAGCTATAACTCAGATAAATTACACAAAATAGAGTGTAATATGTTTAGGCAGTATGAGTTAAAATTCCAAACAGACTCTAAAAGAGAAAAACGTGTCAGTTGAATAAATAGCCAAGCTATAACTGAGAAAAATTACACAAAATAGAGTGTAAAGTGTTTTATGGAGTGTGATCGGACACTTACTAGAGACAAGGCTGCCAGGTAACTGTCAAATACTCACTAATTTTATCTAAAGAGTTACTTTAAAGGTTTAGAGACTGTGAAAGCTCCATAAATTACTTTAAAGTGAACTAAAGAGCTCTCAAATGATCGTCAAATATCAAACCTCCCCTTTATTTCAAAGATTCTAGAAAGGGCTGTAGCCAAGCAGTTATGTTCTTTCTAACATAAGAACAACATTCATGAACTTTTCAATCAGGGTTTAGGCTTCATCATAGAGGCTGGAATGGTGAAGGTAGTAAATGACCTTCTACTTGCATCTGATCAGGGATGTGTCTCCTTACTTGTGTTGCTCAATCTTAGTGCAGCTTTCAATACTATTGATACTATTAATACATCATCCTACTAGACAGACTAGAAAACGTTGTTGGAATTAAGGGAACAGCCCTTTCTTGGGTTAGGTCTTATCTGACTAATCGCTATCAGTTCATAAATATAATTCATGTTTTTTCTGCTCGTAGTAAGTTAAAAAATTGCTGTTCTACAGGGTTCCATTTTAGGTCCATTACTGTTCTCCTTGTTACTCTGGAAGGCCACTCTGTCTCATCTTGTATAGCAGTGAAAGACCTTGGTGTGATCATTGACCCCAGTCTTTTATTTGAAGCCCATGTAGATAACATAACTAGGACTACTTTCTTTCATGTTAGAAATATTGCTAAAATAAGGAATATGATGTCATTACATGCCTCAGAAAAACTTGCTTGTGTTACCACTAGATTAGATTATTGTAATGCATTACTCTCTAGGTGTACTAGTAGGTCCATAATTAAATTCCAGTAAGTCCAAAATGCAGAGTCCTTACTAGAACCAAAAAATATGAGCACATCACCCCATTTATCTAATCTACACTGGCTACTGATCAAATTTTGCGTTGTATATAAAATTCTTTTATTAACCTATAAAGCACTAAATGGTCTTGCACCACAGTATCTAAGTAAACTCTTAGTCCTTTATAATCCACCACGCCTACTTAGATCACAAGGTGCTGGTTCCCCATGTTGTTAAGGTCTCAGCAGGGGGCAGAGCTTTCTCCTAAAGAGCCCCGCAGTTATGGAATAATCTTCTAAATATTGTGCGGGACTCAGATACAATCTCAATATTGTTTGTTTAGTCAAGCTTTCTGATAGTTCTAGATAAATGGCAGATGCGGAAGGTTCTCAGGCATAGAGTTTTCTGGTAAACTGGGATGCTTGGATGCTGTCGCCCCCACCCGAAGCGTTCACTAAGGTTTGTTGACGGTCGAGTGGTTGCTGCCTTGTGACCCAGAATGCTCCTCCTGGTTGTGCCCTTTAGCTGTGCTGTCATAGAGTTTTACTGGAGCTCCTGCACTTAGACCACAATGCTCATCACTTTTAATAATCCATAACATTAAGCATCGCTAACTACTCTGAGGTACCAGCGATCCTGCCTCACTCTGCTGCCTGGATCATGGGTATCATCTGTGATTATCCCCTCACTCCTACTGAAGAGAGACAGAAAGCTACCTGATCTCACCCAAGAAACTGCAGATGCCTCTTCATATTAAACTCTTGATCTTATTTGTTCATAGTTTTTTCTCTTTATCACTCTCTGGTGTTGACCAGAGGAGGATGGGTTGCTTTCAAGGTTTCTTCCTATAATTAGGGAGTTTTTCTTGCCTGTTGCTTTTGGCTCATTGGGGCTTGGACCTGGATTCTATGAACTCTGTAAAGCTGATTTGTGACACAGCCAGTTGTAAAAAGTACTGTATAATAAAAATTTACTTGACTGTCGAGAATGAGGCTCTCAGAAGCTCAGATAAGTCCCTTTCAGAGGGCATTACGAAGCTTTCTGAAGAAAACAAAAAATGCATGAAGCTACCCTCGACAAACAAGCATGTGGCATGCAGGACAACCTAATATTCTCAGGGATTCCTGAACGTGCAGACGAATGCCCAGAGGCTACCATTAAACATTTCCTCCAAAATTATCTTAGAGAAAAGAAGCCAGATAGCCAGTGCCCGAGACCCATCATTGTGAAGTTTAAGCACTTTTGAACAGAAAGAGCTGGTGAAGAGCCGAGGCAGCAAGCTGAGGGATAAAGTCTTCAGCAATGATGACCAGTTTCCTAAGGAAATCGTGAACCAACTCAAAGCATTGTTTCTGTTCAGGAGGAAATTTATCACAGAGGGATCCCTGGCTGTGGTAAAAGTAGATAAACTTCATGTTAATGGTCAGCTGTTCAGAGACCAGCAAATTACACCTTGGCTCTTTTCTTCAGAAAAAGGTAACACAGAGTATCTTCACAACATTTAGTAGGGCATTTTAAAACTCAATTTAGCATTAAGCGCAGGTTGTAGTAGCTTAGTTACCTAAAGTATGTTAGTGTCATCCCTCACCGTCCCCTCTCCCTCCTTTTCAAATCCCTGTGGTCGCTGTTACAGTAGTTGTTGTTATTGTTGTAATCCACAGACACTATTATTGTCAGTATTAGGAATGTTAAGCAAAAATTTAGCCTACTCACACACACCTTACAGAAATTCATTACATACATGATATAGGAGATTATAGGATTATATTACAGTGGGGCAAAAAAAGTATTTAGTCAGCGACCAATTGTGCAAGTTCTCCCACTTAAAAAGATGAGCGAGGCCTGTAATTTTCATCATAGCTTTACCTCAAGACAAAATGAGAAAATTTTCCTGAAAATCACATCAACTGCAAACTGCATCAAATTTGAGATTTCTTACATGCAATATCATATTTCTAAAGAACTGATCCAAGAGGAAGTAATTACAGTGATGAAGATGAGGGCTGAGAATAGAACCCTGAGGAACTGCACACATGAGAAGCACTAGAGAGGACTCAACAGTTCCAACACATACGCTAAAACGATTTCCTGAAAGATAGGACCTAAACCAGTCTACAGCACCACCCTGAATCCCCACCCAACTCTCCAGGCAACACAGAAGTATCTGATGGGCCACAGTATTGAAGGCAGCTGTTAGAGCCAACAGAACCAAAACTACACAGTGGCCAGAGTCTGTGGCTAGGAGAATATCATTAAGAACTCTTAGTAATCTTAGATTCTGTGATGTGATGGGATTTAAATCCAGATTTAAAAAAAATATTGTGCTGCTCTAAAAATGATTTCAAGTGGCAATAAACAATTTTCTCCAAAACCTTAAAAAGTTAAGAGAGTTTAGAGATTAGGTTTCTTGATTAATGGCATCACAGCTGCGTGTTTGAAACTCATAGGTACAACCCCATTTCCTAAACTGCCATTAAGAATCTTGAGTACATATGGTGCAATGGTTGAAAAAACCTCTTTAAACAGACGAGGTGGGATTATATCATTGGGAGACACAACAGGCTTCATACGATCAATTATTTCTTCCAGCGAATAAAGACTAACAAGATCAAACTGGTCAAAAACAGCAGAGCATGTAAAAGAGATAGAGAGGTCGTAAGAAGAAGAGTCAAAGTGGGCCCTAATACTTGCGACCTTATTATTGAAGAAGCTTAAAAGTTCTCCAGGCAGGAGCATTAAGAACAGAGTTCATGGTTTTAAACAAGACCTGTGGGTTATGACAATGGTAATAATATCAGAAAAATATTTTGTTTTAGCAAATTTCACAGTTTTCTGATAAAAACCAGCTGTACTTTAGTATCTGGAAAAACACCTGTAGATGATCCTTCTTCCACTGTCACTCAGGTCCTCTATTCGCACCTCACTGCCCTGGTGATGTCATTTACCCAAGGCTCTGGTTTCGGTTCTTCCAAACTAAACTTCCATGTTTAGTGAAGGGAAAGTTAAGGGTTAATAAAAAAACATTTTCCCTGCAATGGGAAGGACTTTAAAGTTGCGTGTAGTAGTCATAACTAATCTTTTATCTAAATAATGATTTTCCACACAAAGAATGAGTAAACAGAAGAATCTTTACTCAAAGTTTCTTCAGAAGTTACAGAAGCAGGTGAAACATTCGTCATGTATTTGTTGTTGTTGCTGTGCGCGTTCGTCTAAGTTTCGGCCCGTTCAGCGAGTACCGCCCACTGGTTTCGTCCTCCCAACCAGTGACTTCTTATACGATCACCTGCGGATCATCATCGTCTGCGGAAGCACGAAGCCCTCCTTAACGTGAAGACCTCTGTACGTAAAGACCTGCGAGTCTACCTGCGCGAGTCCACTGAGCAAGTACAATAAGATCTTTTCACATCTAATATGTACCATACTTATACTATACAATGTGTTATCAGTACATTCAGGTTCACCCTAGACCCAGACCATACTCTTTTCACAGGACAACACGTAACTTTAACAACCTCCGCCAGCTGCAAAGATCCACTGCTGCAGATGCAACCTTCACACTCGGCCTCTGGAACTGTCAGTCAGCTGTGAACAAAGCAGATTTCATCACTGCTTTTGCCCACGAACAGTCTCTCCAAGTTCTCGCTCTGACGGAAACATGGATCCGACCGGAGAACACTGCTACCCCTGCCGCTCTCTC
>JBBIGC010075973.1:0-10555 GCA_037576955.1 Lepidarchus adonis
GGAAATTCCCCCCCCCCCCCCCCCCCCCCAAATGCTTTAACCAGACTGAATGGGAGCTGCATTCAGTGCACACCTCACACCTCACATGGTTCATGTTCTTGAAGAAGCACTCAGCTAATTTTGTCTGGAGAAGTGTGGCAAGACCACCTGCTAACAGTTTTAAGTGTTACTGGCATTTTGGATAGCCGCATAAAAGACTCGCTCGCTCGCTGACACACACACACACTCACTCACCAACCGAGTCTTTCCCTTGCCGAAGTGTATCTGCTTGGTGTTTTGCCACTGGCATTTCAAACTCTGCCTCTTATCGCCTTGTGTATAGCACACAATTAAAGGCTTACAATCATTTAAGCCACAGAAGGATTAGTACATTTCTTAATCCTGAATAATTTAGATCTTATTGATTTCCATCCAACTGTAACAACATTTCTACCTACACACAGCGCTCTGATTAAATCGACAGGCAACATTACACTATTTTGCATTGATGATGCTAGACTCTCAATATTATATAATATTGACTGGAATTTCACAATTACCCCATAGTCACAGTATAGGGTATGCATGTGATGGCAGCATTATCATTTGTTTCAAATCCCACAAAAATCCAGAAAAAAGTCCACACAATCCACACACTTGTTCCTGGATGGCGGCCCAGTGTCAGCACATACATGGTTTTCCTGATTTTTGCCATAACTTGCCCAGTGTGAGAACACCTGTCACATTTTTCTAAATATATTATTATATCTTTTCAACACTGAAGATATGACACTTTGATACAATGTAAAAAAAGTCAGTGTACAGCTTGTATAACTGCTCAACACACAACCATTAATGTCTAAATTGCTGGCAACAAAAGTGAATACCCATAAGTTATAATGCCCAAATTGTGCCCAAAGTGTCAATATTTTGTGTGGCCACCATTATATTCCAGCACTGCCCTAACATGGAGTTCACTAGAGCTTCACAGGTTGCCACTGGAAGAATCCTCTTCCCCTCATCCATGGCAACATCATGGAGCTGATGGAGCTTAGAGACCTTGCTCTTCTCCACATTCCATTTGAGGATACCCCACATATGCTCATTAGGGTTTAGGGCTGGAGACATGCTTGGCCAGCCCAACACCTTTACCCTCAGTTTCTTTAGAAAGGCAGTGGTTGTCTTGGAGGTGTGTTTGGGGTCGTTAACATGTTGGAATATTGCCCTGCGGCCCAATTTCCAAAAGGAGAGCATGACACTCTGCTTCAGTTTGTCACAGAAAATGTTGGCATTCATGGGTCCCTTAATGAACTGTAGCTCCCCCAGTGCCAGCAGCCCTATATCAGCCCCAAATCATGAAACTCCCACCACCATACTTGACTGTAGGCAAGAGATACTTGTCTTTTTACTCTGCCACCACACACGCTTAACAAATAAGTTTATATTGGTCTCATCAAACCACAGGACATGGTTCCAGTAATCCATGGCTAATTAGGCACAATTTGGACATTTTCACTTAGGGTGTACTCACTTTTATTGGCAGACATTATGGCTGTGTGTTGAGATATTTTGATTTACACTGTTGTACAAGCTGTACACTGACTACTTTACATTGTATCAAAGTGTCATATCTTCAGTGTAGTCCCATGAAAAGATATAATAAAATATTTACAAAAATGTGAGGGTGTACTCACTTTTGTGAGATACTGTGTATATGTGTGTGTGAGAGTATAAGTTAGTGAGAGAGTGTGTATGAATTTTATTTTGTTAAATTTTATTAAATGTTTAAATGGAAGGATTATTTCAGCTATTTTTTTTTATTTGCCTCTCGGATTATTGTCAGTTGAAGGCGTCCCACACAAAAAATGCAAACTGACATCATGAGAATCACTCACCATACTCTGAATGGGAATAAAAATTCTGACACGCAGTCTTTTAACCAGTGCTGACACAAGCCAAATGAATCATTACAGAATCAACTGCCTTTATTAATTAAGGGGAAACCAGGACTAAAAAATAATGATTATCTGCTCAAGTGAATGCTTCTTTTGGCTGTGTAACATTTTTCAAAATCTTATTTATTGTGATAACATTCCATTTGAGACGCAGCCTAAACCTCAGCAGTTTCAGTACTTTGTTGTATTTTCTGGATGCTCGACATGGTTGCCCATTTGTAGCACTATCAGTTTACTAAAAATTAAATTTATTTTTCTGAAACAATGTCGCTATACTTAAAATGTAGCAACAGATATACATAAAAGAAAAGGCTTAGCTGGCTGAAAATTTACCAGAAGTACATCAGCACTACCACATGCTTAGAGCAGCATATTTTGTTTACATGTACTAAGAATTATCTGTGTGTATTCACTTCTGTGTACAAACACTTTGATCCAGAAGATTCAAGTTTGAACTTTTAAAAATCAGTCCAAATTCCAAACATTCCCTAAGAATAAAATGTTTATAGAAGATGCTTTAAACATTTCGCAATAAGCAGCTAAGCTGGTAACAGGTAAGGGAACACAAATGGGTTTAAACAGTGAGGGTCATTATCCACAAATGGCAAATATATGGAACAGTGGTGAACCTTCCCAGGAGTGGACAGCCGACCAAAATTACCCCAAGTGCGCAGCAAAAGGTCAAAAAAGACCACACAACATTCAAAGAACTTCAGGCCTCACTTGCCTAGGCCAGTGTTCATGACTCCATCAAGAAAGAGACTGGGCCAATATGAAAACCACTGCTGAGCAAAAAGAATCTTAAGGCTTGACTCAATTTTGCCAGAAATCTTTTGGGAAAATACTCTGTGGACTGACAAAACAAAAGTTGAACTTTCTGAAGGTGTCCCCCCCCATTGCATCTGGCATAGAACGCTGCATTTCAGAAAAAGAACATTAAAATATGGTGGTGGTGGTGGTAGTGTGATGATCTGGGGCTGTTTTGTTGCTTCAAGACCTGGAAGACTTGCTGTGATAACTGGAACCATTGTCTACCAACAAATCCTAAAGGAGAATGTCCGGCCAAAGTGAACTTGGGTTCTGCAGCAGGACAATGACTCAAAACACACCAATATATATAGGACCTGTTTTTTATAGCACAAAGAGCATCTCTGGTGCGGTTTAGAAAAGGTTATTTTCACTAATTCACCTAGCTAGTCAGCTACTACTTGCTTGAACATTACTACTGTGCACTTTTTAAATGCTATAAACAGAAAATAATGTATTGGTGTCTACAAATTGTTGGTTGTGTAGGTTGTGGCATCTAGACTGAGTCAATGTGGAAGGAAAATGCATAACAACATGTGAAACATTTGACATGGTTTTGTTTGTTTGGTTGCTTACTTTAAAACTATGGTTTTTATTGATGTCATTTATATATTAAAAAAAACAATTGTGGACATAGTTAACCACCTTTGATCACCTTGATCCACAGTTCACAATACTGCTAGAATAGCCAGTGTAGTCATACATTTATGTAAAACCACCTCACTTCTGTTCTTGCTGCCAGTGCATGTTCTGTTAAATGCACATATGCTGCTATCTGCTGCTTAGGTTATGCATTGCAGCCCGCCAGACTCAAACTCACCATATTAGAATATCAGCTGTCCAGAATCTGTACCATGACACAAGCATATTGTAGATTTAAAGGTGTATTCTATTTTAACACTGAAGAGTGATGACGCAGATCCTCAAGATTTCTGAAGCTGAAGGAAGTGGCCTTACTTAAGTGTCATAAGTGTCCCTCATGTACAAATGAATGGTCAGTAACTACAGGACTATGCAAGGATGCATTAAGTGTGCCTTTTATTAAAACTGATTTGAGATTGAGAAAAAAAATGGCTTATAAGGCATTAACTTAAATAATATATTATTATAAGTGATATAAGACTGCATGTCTTTTCCCACTTTTAAATCCAATATATATATATTATGACAGGAATTATTTTCTCTGAGTGTGACGTAATTTGATGTATATGTCGGAACTCATCATGTAATGATGCAGTGACATTAGATAATATTAATGTTTTTTAATCATCATCAACTCACCTGCATTGATCATGACTATATAGTGTTATCCTTATGGTCTTGGTTTTGACAGTTGCTAATTGGCTGATTCTATGCCTTCCTTTGAATCCTCCAACCACTTCCCTCCCTCTGCTTCTGTGGGTGGTCCTTTGTAGCCCTGCAGTAGTTGGTTAGTCCAGTGATTATAATGGCCTGTGAAGACAAGGCAAGTTTATTTATATAGTGTATTATCATACGCAGAGGTCATTGAATGTGCTTTACAGAGATAAAACAAGCATAAAACTAAAAGCAATATTATAGCTAGTGGTAACGTAGTAGGATGACAGCTGTTGATAGGTATAGCTTTACTGATAGCAGAACAGATGTTGCACTGTTGTACATCACTTGAGATAAGAACTGCTAACTGCTGTAAATATAAATTATTATTAATAAAATTGAGATTTACAATACAGATAAAAGTGCTAAATAAAAGAAGATAAACCATGAAATGTAAAATTGTTGAGCCGCTGTTTAAGTGGTTTTTAGCTTCTTTTTAAAACTGGCAGCAGCTGAAGCAGATGTCAATGGGGTGCTAAATCCAGCAGTGGGCCCCATAATGACTAAATGCCATTTCACCCTGTTTAGTTTCAACTCTGGGTTCTAATAGAAGAACAGCTGCTGCTGATCTGAGACCTCCCATGTTTGTATACTTTTAACATTGTAGCCCAAACCATGGACTGACTGACCATTGGTACACAATGAGTAGGACTTTGAACTTTATTCTGTATCTAATTTGAAGCCAGTGTAGAGACTTGTGGATGAAAGAAATGTGCTCTTTTTATTGGATTTTCTTAGAATTCTAGCAGCATATTGTAGTTGTATTTTGGGGAGGATAATAAGAAGAGCATTACAATAGTCGACCAGGCAGAATATAAAGGCATGGATAAATTTCTTCAAATCTTCTTTTGAAACAAAATCTCTAACTTAAGCAATTTTCTTGAGATTCCAGAATGACAATTTAATTATAGATTTAATATCATAACTAAAGGTTATTTACATTCTTATCCGTGATTGCACCAAGATTTTTGGCTTGGGTTGTGGTACTTATATCCCTAGATTCCAGATGGGCATTACAATGCATCCTTCTTTCTTTGTTCCCAAAAAGATCTATCTTTTGCTTGTCTTTATTTAACTGAAGGAAATTATGTTGCATCCAGCCATTTACTTTTATAAAGCATAAATGCAGCAACACTGCAGAACTGAAATCATTTGGTGAAAGAGCTAGATAGTGTCATCTGCATAGCTATAATAAGCCACATGTACTCTCTGTGAATTTGGCCAAGAAGAAGCATGTAGAAGTTAAACATAAAGGGCCTGAGGATGGATCCTTGAGGCACTCCATATGTAATGGTGATTATCACTGAATTGTACTGTATGTGTCAATAGAGACAACGTAATCCCTGCCTTGTAAGTATATCATCTGAGGACCTGGCCCAATTTTCAAATCTGTCTAGCAGTATTTTATGATCTACAGTATCAAAGGCTGATCTAAGGTGTAGCAGTACCAACACGGTAATTTTGCCAGCTTCTGTATTCAGACTTATTTCATTTAATATCTTTATGAGAGCTGTTTCAGTATAGTGATGCTGATGAAAACCTGACTGAAAGTAATCAAAGAAACCATTTAGATTCAAGTAAGCAGTTATCTAATTATAAACTACTTTCTCAATTATTTTGCCTATGCATGCAATATTTGAAATAGGTCTATAATTATTGTGTGTGGAGGCATCCAGGTTTTTTTTTTTTTTAAGAGGGGCTTGATAACAGCAGTATTTTTGCTGTTGGAAACATACTTGAGGAAAGAGAGCTGTTCACAATTTTCAAAAGTTCAGATGCAATACAGGTGAAAACACTTTCAAACATCATAAATGTTAAAAGTGTTCAGACAGCAATTTGATAGCTTAAACTGCAGTACAATTTCCTCAAGAATTGTGCTATTGATAGCAATAAATTCAGACATAAAGGTGAATATTTTAAATTTTTTGATGGAAGAAAGTTTCATTATACTTTTTAGTTGATAGGATTGCTAAAGGGAACTGCATAGGGGGATTCATTAGAGTATCCACATTGTCGAGCAGGGCATGAGTGTTGTTAATATTCTTATTAACATTAGAGAAATAGGATTGTCAGGCCCATTATAAACCAGCATTATAATAATGAAGACACTGTTTAAAAATGTCGTAATCAATCTGAAATCTTTTCTACATTTATGCTTTGTCTCTTCTGATTTACAACCACCATGTAATTTCTCCACAGTTCCTTCTGTTTACCAGATATATTTTTTGTCCAGCAATGTTTTTTTTTTTACTTTTCTTTGAACAACTGCAGCTTTTTGTGGTTGGGGTTGGAACATTACCCCTTCAACCACCATGTAGCTCTGCCCTGCTGCAAGTGTATGTCTAGCTGGTCTGGCTGGTATGGTATTCTTGAGAGGAAGCTAAGCTATTGATAAGATGTTGCTAAATGTGTATATGTGGAATGTCTGTAGTTGGTGCATTTTGTCTAATCTTCACCAACTTGCCATTAAGGAATTAACATCACAGGACCATCAACCAGTAGCCTTTACACTGCATATATTCCTTGTAGGAACTTGCTCAGCCATACAACGTCTGAATATGATTTTATCAATGTGTTTTTTTAGGTGTAAATGACACCCATTCTATATTACTTACAGTTTCAGAACATTCGAGTAGCTCTCTTACCACTGCCCTAAGTCACACTGCCAATTGCCATCTGCCCAGGTGAAAGGTCAGACAATGCTCTGGTGATGTTGACACCAAGTCAAAGCACTGTTTAATTGGTAATGTATGTGGCTATGTGGACTGTGTTTTATTGATAAGCATGTCTGAATTGGAAGCCTTGTGTAAGGTTTCCACAGGTCTGTTTAAATGTGAACTCTTTAAATATTTGACAGTAAGTCTGGCATCTCTGTAACATGCAATTTGATAACTGTATGCAGGCAACCAACTAGTCTGAATCTGTCCAGAAATTCAACTTAATACCAAAATTGAGGATTTTGTAATATAAGTACAACAAGAACCTGTCATCTTGTTCACATATTTAATATATCTGTGTAATAATTTGCTGTATTTAGAATCATCTGAAGTGTAGATAAATAATTCAGTGTATAACATCAGAACATGTAGCATGCTTTTTATCTTGTGTCAGCGATCCTGTTTATCACATATACCATGATTGTTCATCACTTTGCTGATCTGCTGATCACACTGCTGATCAGTAGCCGTCAGGAATTCCATTCTGGATGGAGACGACACATTTTCAATAAGTAGCGCTCTTGCTTTCAGTACATATTGGGCTATGAAGGGCTTTCTTTCTGTGATTTATTTTTGTCCTATTGTGAAGCTGAAAGCTTAGGCAGAACCTCAGCTTAGGCAACACACAGACGTCATCTGATGCTTCAGATTACCTCACAGTCTGTGACCTAGGCAATCTGGATGCAACCTGTGGAAAGTAGACAAGAGAGAAGGCTCAAGGACATCGTCACATGCAACCCATGATTGTTCCTCAGGATCATAGCCTTCCCAGTCAACAAGATAAGCAGACTGGGTTGATCCACTGTGTAAGTAGTCTGATAAACTTGGCATTGAGATTCCAGGATGGCAGTTTCAACCAAAGATCCTTAACATTCCATTCATTACTGCTGCAGCAGAACCAGGTATCCACTACTGTCATGTGAGAAGGTTCAGAATCCCAGGGGAGCACCGGAAGCTGATACACATTGAAACAGAGTGAGTCTGAGTGAATTTTGAGCATATTCCTCACATGCAATATACTTGGCCCAATCATGCTGAAGCACATTACTGTTGGAGAAACTACCCACCTCCTGGCCCAGCCTCTCCACCCAACCATTACTCTCTGTATGATAGCACAAACATGACTTATGGTCACTTCAGATGTTGGAAAAATGCCTTTCATACCTGGGATGTGAACTGGCCTCCCAGTCACTCTGCTCTGGAAGATCAAAATGTTAAAAAAAAAACATGATTGAACAACAATTACAAATTCTATGGCTGTGGGATAACCTGGCATTTGAAGTAACCTACACATCTTCGAAAATCTGTCAATAATTTCCTGTAACAGGAGACACAACAGTTTCTGTCTGACAGCTTTGGACTGTGCACAGACTGGACATAAAACATAGTCAGTAATTGTGTTGAATCTCCCAGTTTACAGGACTAATGAAACAGTCCAATGAGAGGGTAGGCTCAGGTGAGTCGTTGATACAGTACTGTAAATTTGAAATGGGTGAAAAACAATGCTAGTTGTGCCTGTCTAGTGTTAAAACATCTTGCATCCTTATCCTACTCCAGGTCCTTATGGTCAGTATACACTACAAAAGACATTTTTGACCCTTTAAGTGTCTCCATTCCTACAAAGCAAAAGAGCTATTGCTGTAATGGTGCTGAAGATACTAATTAATTGGCAATAATAATTAGCAAAGCCTAAGAACCTTTAAGGCTCTTTGTGGGTTTCGGGTATGGGCCATTCAAACATTATACAATTTCTATCTGTTCCCCTTTATCTCTAAGTTTGTAGCCCAGAAAAGAGACCAATGATTTATGGAACTTGCATATTTCAACCCTTTTGCATAGAGAGACAGTACTCTGGAGAAAAGTCTCTAAAGAAGCCTTTTTTTAACATAGTATTTTTTTTTTAATTATTAAGAGCAAAGAGGTCTTAAAGAACCAGGAGACATTTTAACATTTCTGCAGGTTAAATTTAGTTTTCTAAAGAAGCCTTTTTACATGGATTACATGCTCCTCTATAGATGAAGAAATCAAGGTAATCGTAAATGTAATTTATTAGGACGATCAGTCATGTCATTGAAAGTCTCGTCCATAAAGTACTGGACGACAAATGTAACATCTGCTAGTGCATAGGGGATTACTGTTTATCCATAGTGCCCCCTAGCAGTAATAAAAGCCACCTTCCATTCATGGCTCTGAGCCATGAGAATTAAATTTTATGTTCTAAGTAAATCCAATTTAGTAAAAATATGTGTTTGTCTGAGTTGAGTTGAGTTGTTAAGTTGTAACAGGTAATGAAATTAAATGATGGCCTTCTTCAAATCCCTATAATCAATACATGGCCATAGCCCACCACCTTTCTTTTAAAAAAAAAAACTGATGCAACTGGTGAGGTGAATTGAAGAATGAAAGTGGATATGTATAACTTTTTGGTAAGGGAACCCCTGAGATGAGATTGATATGGTCTCTAAGGCGGAAGTTTAAAAAAAAACTGAAACATGTCAGCAAAATACAGAAATTTTACAAAGAATATGGACTATGGAAGTGGCACACAATTCAAACTACACTGTGTTCCCCAACTTTTTAATTTCCCTTTTTCCATGAAAGGTAATGATCATAACTACCAACCAAGGGTGGCCAAACATTACATCATCACTGGGAGCATTAATCATGAAAAACTATATTTGCTCCATATGTAAAAGTACCTGTTCTGATGTTTTTCAGCACCATTTTTCAATGAAATAAAAATTCCCAGCTGCCCCTCAGTCTATCAGAGAGAATAACTCTACTGTTTTTCTCTACCCTTAATGTAATGGGTAGACAGAGCTGGGCACAAGGCAGACAAAGCATGGAGGACAATAAAAGCAGAGGTTATTGTGATTGTGATTTTTGTGCTGATAGAAATGTGTCATTAACCTGCATGTGATTTGGCTCAACCTCAAGGTTTGGGGGCATAGGTGAAAGTGGAGGAAGTACCCTCAAAGCATTTTGTTTCTTAAGGAACTGGTCAACTACAATCGAGGTCTGGACAAGTCTGGACTCAATCTGTGATGTCTCCCCTGCATCCCAGCTCCTTCCTTAATTCAATTCTCACCAACCTCTGGAATACTGCTAATCTCAAGAGATTGAGAAACGTGTCATGCATCAAGACAACATTTCTAAACACTATAGTCATTTTACTAAGGAATGGTTGAAGAAGACTAAAGTGAATTTTCTGGAATGGCCAAGTCAAAGGCCGGCCCTTAATCCAATTGAAATGCTGTTAAAACAGGTAGCAGATTAAGTGGGGAAACCCAGTCACATCACAGAGTTGAAACTGTTCTGTGTGGAGGAATGGGCTAAAATTCCTCCTGCACAAAGTTACACTGCATACTGAAAGCAAGGTTCACTGACTTTTGCCACATGCAGATAAGTTATTAGAGTTTTTTTTTAAAAAAGGGTTTTCTAAAAATCTGCACTTCACACCATGATTTTGTCTTTGTTCAGAAGATGTTTAGAAAGCCAGACATGACATCATTAAAAACTCTTTTGGCTGTAGTTGGTAAGTACAAGTTATTTTGGCAGATTTTTAGTTTCAGTTTCTGACCTATAGATCAACCTCTGGTGTGATTTAGCAAAGAACTTTGGAGGAGAACCAAAAGCCAAGTTATGCCAGACCTGTTTAAAATACATCTCTCTCTCTCTCTCTCTCTCTCTCTCTCTCTCTCTCTCTCTCTCTCTCTCTCTCTCTCTCTTTCTCTCTCTCTC
>JBBIGC010075993.1:0-10555 GCA_037576955.1 Lepidarchus adonis
TTTGTTAACATCTCAAGGCCAGAGGCAAGTCTGGCATTTGTTGTTGGGATGTAACAGCCCAAATGTGGATAGAACCAAATGGGTTCTTTGGGAGATGAGTTCATAATCAAAAGATTAGTTATGATCTCACGTAACTTTAAAAGTCCTTCCTGCTGTAGGAAGAAAGATTTATCTCTTTCTCTGAAAGCCTGAGAAGGCAGCCTCACTCATCGTGAGGTGTCAGAACAGAAACTGTATAGGAATTTATGGATTATAATAGATATAATCCTATAAACCTTAACATTACAGATGTGTACACACTGATAATAAAAACTGTGTTACAGATATGTAAACATCACAAATAAACACTGTGACAGTGTTACTAATGTATAAACATTAATAATAAACACTGTGAGTGGGTATATTAGGCAGCAAGTGGACAGTCAGTTCTTGAAGTTGATCTGTTGGAAGCAGGAGTGTAAGGATCAAGGTTCACTGATGCATGTGGGGAATGTGGTCTGATCCCAGAGAAGATCTTTGGACTGTAACAATGTAGTGAATGAGAAGAGAGAGAATCTGTCAATCAACACGCAACTGGAGCCCCGACTCTCATCATCTGCTGAGGTTCAGAGCGGTCAGAACACTTCAGGCCATCCACTCAACACCCAACCTCCATGACTTATTCATGAGCAGACATATCAGACTACCCCCCAGTTCCCCCGGTTCCCCCAGTTACCCCTCATGGTGCCCTGATATCCTATGCTGAGTGATGTGCTAACACTGTTCTTCTTCTCGGCCCCAAACTTCCCGTCTCCGCTGCTCCGCCTCACAGGGGCATGAGCACACGTCCACCAGGCTGCTGTTAGTCGATAGCCATGAATAATTTGTGCTCATCTGAGGGGAAGATAGAGAGAACACACACCACACTCTCCTATCAGAATACTGATGCCCCCTAAACCTCGCCAGGCACTTCACAGAGAAGTCCGGCCTATATCAAAGTGAAAATAAATCCAAATTTGTTCAAATGTAGAACTGTTACTAATGAGAGAGCGAGAGAGAGAGAGAGAGAGAGAGAGAGAGAAGAAAGGAGAGAAGGAGAAGGTGGGAGAAAGGGGAGAGAGAGGGTAAAAGAGGGAGGTGGGGGTTGTCTCCCAGATCAAAGGTCACTATAACACTATTCTGATTATTTTGCCTGCTTCCACACACCCTCCAGTATGTGTGTGTGTGCATGTGTGTGTGTGTGTGTGTCTTCTCAGCCCAATTTATTTACTAGAAATTCCTCCACTGTGCTGCACGTCTCTGACAGACAGAGAGACTGAGTGAGGGGGTGAATGAGTGAGTGAGTGAGAGAGTGAACGAGTCAATGAGAGAGTTCCTGAGAGATTTTGTGAGAGAGTTTATATTTTATTCATATGTGTGTGTGTGTGTTGTGTGTGTGTGTGTGTGTCTGTCTGGGTGTGTGTGTGTGTGTGTGTGTGTCTGAGTGTGTGTGTCTGAGTGTGTGTGTGTGTGTCTGTGTGTGTCTGTGTGTGTCTGTGTGTGTGTGTGCTCTGTTTAGTTTGTACATGAAAGGAAATTATTCATGTGCTGAATGTCAGAACAGCACTGTGTCCGCTGGGACAGAAGGCCTGCAGGTCATGTGACCAACACTGTGACATCATCAAGGACCTGCCTGAGAGAAACTCCCTGACTCACTATAGAGAACACTCTTCCACAAGAGTGACGAGCACACGTTTCACATTAGTGTAAAAACTCTCAATCTTCAACCACAACAATAACAATAATAATAATAATAATAATAATAATAATAATAATAATAATAATAATAATAATGCAATTCCTATTCTTTATGTAAACATTGGACACTGTTCAATATAATAATAGTGTTCTATATAGTGCTGTAATGTAGGGATTAGTGTTTAGGGGATGTTGGTTCACTATAATAGTGTTCAATATAGGCGATTAGGGGACAGTGTTCACTATAATAGTGTTCTATATAGTGCTGTAATATAGGGAATAGTGATTAGGGGACAGTGTTCACTATAATAGTGTTCTATATAGTGCTCTAATGAAGGCAATAGTGATTAGGGACAGTGTTCACTATAATAGTGTTCTATATAGTGCTGTAATATAGAGAATAGTGATTAAGGACAGTGTTCACTATAATAGTGTTCTATATAGTGTTGTAATGTAGGCAATAGTGATTAGGGACACTGTTCACTATAATAGTGCTTTACATAGTGCTGTAATTTAGGGAATATGGACAAACACACATACACACAAACACACATATAAGAACTGTACCTTGATGTGTTCTCCAGAGTTCCCTTTACATCATTTATTTGGTCACGGCCGAAATAGACAACAGTAAGGTGCACTCGTCCATCCTGTTTTATGCACACCTCTCTGTTGGAACACACACACACACACACACACAGATTGAATTACTTTGCTGCACACATGAGCCCACCGCTGTTGCTGGTTGGCTCTGTACTGAAAAATGCATGATGACAATTTTAGATGAACGCTTCCTCCTGGATACAGGAACTGAAGGATGACACTTCGTCTGCATCACCAGCCCAAACACAGCCCAATTTTAGCCCCGCACACTAAAGTTTTAAGGAGTGTTTCAGCTCAGACTGCAAAATACAGGACAGTCAATCAGAACAACAGCAGTCTGTGTAATATCCAGGGATAAGGAGTGATGTCATTGTCTGAAAAAGCATGTGGCGCTATTCTCATATATTTATACATACTCGTTTTAGTCCTATATACACAAATCAGCCATAAAATTTAGACCAATGCCAGGTGATGTGAGTAACACTGACTCCAGGTTATTTCATTACAGTAGCACCTGTCAGGGGGGTGGGATATATTAGGCAAGTGAATAGTCAGCTCTTCAAGTTGATGTGCTGGAAGCAGGAGCATAAGTATCTGATTCCTTATTGTGATGGAGCATCTCCAGAACAATAGCTATAGTAGAGAACTGGACTTAGAAACAGTGACAGAATCATGGGCACCCAAGGTTCACTGATACTAGGGAGTGACGGCTTGCCCATCAGGTCAGACTGAAAAACTCAAACGTTCTCTCAAGTGATGGCTTCAGAAAAAGATCTTCATTAACGGCATTCTACCTGCTGATTGGATGCCCCCACCCACCATCACTCAGTGTGATAATAGCCAACATGACAGAATTGCTGTTTAAAGTTCTTCTCCGAGCATGTTACACTTTTCAGTTACACCTCACGGCAATTCCTCATCATTTCTCCTCACTATAACGTGTAGATGTGTTATAGCAGCTCCATTTTTATTTATGAGGATGAGTATGATGATGATGAGTATGATGAGGATGAGGATGAGGATGATGATGAGGAGGAGGAAGATGAGGATAATGATGAGGATGAGGAGAAGGAGGAGGATGAATATGATGAGGAGGATGATGATGATGAGGATGAGGATGAGGAGGAGGATTAAAAGGAGGATGATGAGTAGGAGGAGGATGAGGAGGAGAAGGATGAGAAAGAGGATGTGGAGGAAGAGGATGAAGAGGATGAAGATGAGTATGATGATGATGAGGATGAAGAGGATGAGAAGGAGGAGGAGGATGAGGAGGAAGAGGATGAGAAGGAGGATGAGTATGATGATGATGATGAGGATAAGATGATAACAAGGAAAATGAGGAGGAAGAGGATGAGAAGGGGGAGGAGGAACAGAATGAGGAGGATGAGTATAAGTATGATAATGATGATGATGAGGATGATGATGAGGAGGAGGCGGAGGAGGATAAGGATGAGTATGATGATGAGAATGATGATGATGAGGATGAGGAGAAGGAGAAGGAGGAGGAGAAGAATGAGTATGATGATGAGAATGATGATGATGAGGATGATGATGATGAGGATAAGGAGAATGCAGCAGAAACACACAGTAAACTGTGGTGTGAAGTTCCAGGAGTTAGAGACACACATTCTGAGAGACAGACGGCGAGTATTGTGGATAACGCTGACTCTGCATTTCTCTTTTATCTCCCTGGAATTACGCCCACATCAGACAACCTAACCTCACACTACACTTCACATGCAGCCAGAACATTAACACCACTGCAGGTGAAGTGAGGAACACTGACTCTAGTTATTTCACTACAGTGCCGCCTGTCAGGAGGGTGGGGATATATTAGGCAGCAAGTGAACAGTCAGTTCTTGAAGTTGATGTGCTGGTAGCAGGAGCATAAGGATCTGAAGCCTTATTGTGATGGAGCATCGCCAGAACAGCAGGTGTTCAGGAGTGTTCCAACTCTGCAGTAGTTAGTACCTACAGTGATCAGGGTCATGGGTGCCTGAGGTTCTCTGATGTATGTGGGGAGTGAGGTCTGATCTCAGAGAGGATCCTTTTGTACAGAATGTTAATGCTAATCTGATAGAAAGGAGTCAGACAGTGTGTGTGTGTGTGTGTGTGTGTGTGTGTGTGTGTGTGTGTGTGTGTTTCATTTACATGCACATCAGACCCTGTTTCAGATTTTCATGTAACATTAATTCCTCCTTTCCCCTCGTCTTCTACCCTACATCTTTTTCTCCTCCCTTCTCCTCTCCTTTCCTCCCTTTTCATCTTTTCTTCTCTCTTCTCTTCTCCAGGCTCTAAATTATGCATGAGACAGAAGTGTGTGCTCGGATCAGGGAAAACTTCAGTTTCCAGGGCTACAATCTAGTATTTCCAATAAAACTGCGTTCACAATATAAACCATGGCTTCTATACTAACACACAAATGTAAAGAAATACCTCTATACAAAGAAACAATTGTATATTATATAACTTCTATACTAACACACTAATGTAAAGAAATACCTCTATACAAAGAAACGAATGTATATTATATAACTTCTATACTAACACACTAATGTAAAGGAAGACCTCTATAGAAAGAAACGAATGTAGAATATACATCTTACAGCTGGTAAAATAAGTACACGTAATCAATTTTCTAATTAAATATATTTCTAAAGGTTGACACGAAATTCTCACCAGATGTTGGTAACAACCATCCAATCCATAAATGCAGAAATCAAACCATAGATCCATACATTAAGTTACGTGTAATAAAATGAAATGACACAAGTATTGAATACATGAAGAAAGGAACGGTAGAACGGCTGGAAAGTCATGACAGCAGCTGAAATCTATAAGTAATAAGAAATCAATCCTGCCACTGATTGCATTGGTTCCAGAAGAATCTCTAAACTACTGAAGGTTACAGTGAGCACTGTTGGGGCCTCAGTCCAGAAGTGAAAAGAACATGATTTCAGCATAAACTGACCATGACCAGACTCTCCCCCAAGATTTCAGACAGAGGAGTAAAAAGAATAATCAGAAGAGTTGTCCAAGAGCCAAGAAGAACTTGTGGAGAACTTCAGAAAGACCTGGAATTAGCAGCTACAACTGTTTCAAAGAAAACTATAAGTAATGCACTCAACCTTCACAGCATGTATACATACTCACCACGCAAGACTCAATTACTGAAGAAGGAGCATGTTGAGTGTTTGAAGTTTGCTGACCAACATCTAGACAAGCCTGTGAGATACTGGGAGAACATAGTTTGGTCAGATGAAACCAAAACTGAACTCTTTAGAGGATGTTATACACACCATGTTTGGAAATCAAAGGTCACTGTATATCATCACAAAAACACCAACTGTGAAGTTTGGAGGTGGAGCATCATGGTGTGGTGTTGTTTGAACCTCACCTCACACTACACTTCACATGCAGCCAGAACATTAACACCACTGCAGGTGAAGTGAGGAACACTGACTCTAGTTATTTCGCTACAGTGACTCTTATCAGGAGGGTGGGATATATTAGGCAGCAAGTGAACAGTCAGTTCTTGAAGTTGATGGGCTGGTAGCAGGAGCATAAGGATCTGAAGCCTTATTATGTTGGAGCCTCTCCAGAATAGCAGGTTAGACAAACCTGTGAGATACTGGAAGAACATAGTCTGGTCAGATGAAACCAAAACTGAACTCTTTGAATTATGTAATACACACCATGTTTGGAGGTCAAAGGTCACTGCATATCATCACAAAAACACAGTGAAGTTTGGAGGTGGAGCATCATGGTGTGGGATTGTTTTTCAGCAGATGGCACTGACACACTACAGATAACTGAAGGAAGGACGAGTGGAAAAATGTACAGAGACATTCTTGAGGAAAATCTCCTGCATCTACCAGGACGGTGAAGATAAAATGAGAGAATGTTTCAGCAACACAATGATCCAAACACACGCCAAGAAACCTCTCAACTGGTTTCAAAGAAAGAACATAAAGCTGCTAGAATGGCCCAGCCAATCACCTGATCTGAATCCTATAGAAAATCTATGGAAAGAACTAAAGTTCAAAGTAACGCTGAAGACCAAAGCACCAAAATCACACATGAGCAATGTAGCGACTAGTTTCTCCACACAGGAGGTGTCTTAAAGCTTCATCACCCAGAAATACTTTTGTACGAACTATTAAATACATTTTAGTAAACGTCTTCAACACTTTTTCCATGGTCATTGCATTTTATTACAACTAACGTATGGACATCTATAGTTTGATTTCTGCATGTGGATTGGATGGTTGACATCTGGTGAGAATTTCATGATTTTTTACCTGAAGTTGTGCATGAAGTGTCTGAACTTGTCGGCTCGGTGCGAGAGAGGGAGGATGATGTTGATAGGCGTTTGCTGCGTCTGCACTCGTTCGTCAGAAACTTTCATCAAAGGCCCAAACGGCCGGAACAGCACCAGCCTGCGGAACTGTTGCGGCTGCTCCCCACGGAACGACAGATCGTACAGGGTTCCTTTATCCTTCTCTGTGCGGGCGATGCCTGCAGGGGGCGACACACGGACACACTCGTAGACCAGCCATAACATTAAGACCACTGCCAAGTGAAGTGAGTAAGATTGACTACTTATTTCATTACATTGGCACCTGGATATATTACACAGCAAAATGAACAGTCAATTTTTGAAGTTGATGAGAGTGTAAGGACCTGGGGGCCTTATGGTGATGGAATGTTCCAGGTCTGCAGTAGTTTGTACCTAACCCAAGGCTGACTGATGCATTAGAACATTGTATGAACGACCAATATGATCTACCCTGTTTCAAGTGATAAGTGGACCATGAGGTTCCACCTTAAGGTCTTCCTGGTGGACGTTTGTGCAGGGAGACTGTGCTAAACGGATTTAATTACACACTTAAATCCAGCCACATTTTCTCACAGCGAGTCAGTGGATCTCTACGCCATCAAAAGTTTCATTGTTTAGAGGGGAAATTAAAGTTGCTCTGCTAATGGGCCTCTCAAACACTCAGCAGACCAACTTCAGCTCTAATGAAACCTTCACCTCCACTTTCGTTTCACTGCTGCTACTTTCTTCATCTTCTCTACTTCATCTATTCTACATACAGCGAAACACATAAAACCATAATTGAGGAGGTTTTTAAAATGCTAGCATAACTAGCTAGCCAATTCTAACCAATTCTAGAGTATATGGGTGTTTTTGAGGTGTTTATGAACTAATATATCTTATTCAAGTGGGTAAGAGTGTTTACTGAAGTGTTTATGAACAAATATCTCATATTGTAGTTTATAAGAGTGTTTATTGAGGTGTATATGGACTAATATGTCTTTTTTCTGGCATACAAGAGTTTTATTGGGGTGTTTATGGACTAGTATCTCCTACTGTAGTGAATAGGAGTGTTTATTGATGTGCCCATGGACTGGTATCTCCTATTCTAGTGTATAGGAGTGTTTATTGAGATGTTTGTTGACTATTATCTCCTATTCTGGCATGCAGGAGTGTTTATTGAAGTGTTCATGGACTAGTATCTCCTATTTTAGTGAATAGAAGTGTTTATTGAGGTGTTCGGGAACTAATATTTCTTATTCTAGTGTATAGGAGTGTTTATTGAGGTGTTTGTAGACTAGTATCCCCTATTCTGACATACAGGATTGTTTATTGGAATGTTTATAGACTAATATCTCCTATTCTAGTGTATAGGGGTGATTATCGAAGTTTTCGTGTGCAAATATATCATATTGTAGTGTATAGGAGTGTTTATTGAGGTGTTTATTGAGTTTGTTTATGAACTAATATCTCTTATGGACTAATATCTCTTATTCTGGTCTAAAGGAGTGTCTATTTAGGTGTTACATCTTATAACATCATGTTATTCTAGTGTACTGGGGAATTTGTTGAGGTGTTTATGGAATAACATTCCTATTTTAATGTAGATGTGTTTATTTAAGTGTTTATAATGTCTCTATTCTAATATACAGGCGCATTAACTGAGGTGTGTATTGACTAATATATATTCTATTTTAATGTACAGGAACATTTACTGAAGTGTTTATGAACTAATATTCGTTCTTTTGTAGACATGTTTGTTTTTTAGACTAATATCTGTAATTCTAGTATATAGGAGCAGTTATTGGGGTGTTTATTAACTAATATCTCTTATTCGAGTGTACAGGAGTGTTTATGGTCGTGTTTATTGACTATGTATCTTATTCTATTGAGGAGTGTTTATTGAGATGTTTAGGGGGTAAATGTCTTATTAATACTTGCTCTCAGATTTACATGCATGTTTACAGTGGTTTTGGTGAAAATTTGGTTATAGATATAGTTCTTATTGTTAGTGTATATTTAAATATATATGTATATTTAAAGTAAAGGTTCTGCAAGAGCAGCAATATCTCAGAGCAGGATTTAAAAGGGTTAACAGCGAGTGAAATTAGTAGAAACTCTAAAAAGCATGGTCTTGACCTACGAGCAAGTGCAAACAGATGAAAAGACTCAATCAGCAAGACAGAGAGTAAATGATGATTTCAGTATCACTGAGGCGCAAAGAGATGGGGCTTTGAAGGTGAAATGAACAGGACATGTTGGGAAATGTTCTCATTTCTTTCTAGCTGAGATCTTAATCTGCTTCTTTCTTGGCGTCTATCAGCGGCATCTTGTTCTATTTCACCCACACACACACATAACCACACTCACACACACACAGCCCATTTACTGCAAATGCAGGGTTGTTACAGAGGCCATTTGAATCAATGGCTGAGACATCGAAGCAAAGCCTCAAGGGCTTAAACCATAAGCAGCACACAGAGTAAAGCAATGGTTAAATTAATATAGTCGTTCACTCGGCCCTATTGGTCTGGGCCCCTAAATTTGACACAGGGTGATGAGCTATCTAAACGGATTAGTGATGTTTCTTTGCTTTTAAAGCTTTTAAATATAAAAATAATGATAAAGTTAAAAAAATCTAAGAACTATATGTTAATGTTCTATGCAATTCCAAACAGGCTGATGAAATCAAGCAGTAAAATTGTTAGCGATATCCTAGCGACTACCCTAGTTACTGCCATTTTTTTTGCTCAGAGAATGCAACTTTCGTTTATCAGACATTTTGGGTCTAATTCACAATCTCATACACAAACTCAGAATGGAAGCTGCCACTAATACTGTAATAGTTGTCAGGCCAAAATAAAGTTAAAATGTAACATGTGACTGGTCAGACTAACGGAGGCGGAGCGTGGACAGGACCAACCAACCAGGCATTGGTCAAACAGCGGGGTTTCTGTGTTGATTGGTCTGGACACCAACCAGACCAAGGCTGCATCAATGATTGGTCCATCGTACGTTAGTGTCACACACCCACCAACAGCAGCAGCAGCAGTGACCTATCGAAATAGCTTGACTGACCCCGTTTTAGGCTGCAGCGCTAACACGGTCCCAAGTTTGGCTATAGAGCTATAGATGGAGAAATGCATACACCTGACACTTTGCGCAATGTGGCGAGTACGAGAGGTTAGGTTGGCGGCTTAATGAGGTAAATAACAGGGAAAGAAATCTGTTATGCATCCTTTCATGGCAAAAGGTGGGTTTAGCCAGATAATAGGGTTTGACTGTAGTTTAGTCAAAGATCCCCCTTACCTCAAATATAGTCCATCAGCCAAGCCAACTTCTTTAGTGAAGTAATTGAAACTAGAACGGCACGCCGTTATAAACAGAGTCCAAGCGGCGGTTGCGGTCCAGCCCCCGGTAGCAAACTGTCCCTCTCTAAACCACCCAGTAGCAAAATGTCTTGGGAGCAAAGTGTCTGTCTGCCTGTCTTTCACTTCCTCACATACTCATTCACTCAGTTCCACAAACATTCAGTAACACTACACATGCTCACACAGAGACACTCATACATAGACACTCACATACAGACACAAACAAACAGACACTGAGACACACAGACACTGAGACACACAGACACTGAGACACATAGACACTCACACAGACACTGACACAGAGTCTCACATACACTCACACAGACTCTCACACATGCACTGAGACACATAGACACACACACACACAGAGACACTGACTCAAACACAGACACTGACACAGACTCTCACATACACTCACACAGACTCTCACACATGCACTGAGACACATAGACACACACACACACAGACACTGACACAAACACAGACACTGACACAGACTCTCACAGACACGCACACACGCACTGAAACCCATAGACACTCACACAGA
>JBBIGC010076015.1:0-10554 GCA_037576955.1 Lepidarchus adonis
CAGAGCATCTCTCAAGTCCAAGACAGAGCAGGTTAAGTTCATGCAAACATGCCTTCCCCATTTAATCACCCTCATAAACTTCAGTATTTCTACTGTGTCTGATTCCCTGTGCGCTCGCTACGGACAAGGCCAGGGAATGCAGGTTCTTCGGAACATTTTAGGAATGGAGTTTCTTGTTGTGCCTCCTCTTCTAAACCCTGTAATATATGGCATAAGAATGACACAGATTCGCAGTCGCTTCATGAAAATTTATCAGAGAAAATTAGTCTTTCATTAGTCAATCAGTGATTTCTTTAACCATTTTTATAATGTTTTGTAACCAACTGAATGAATGAAAATGTAAAATTTGATGATTGTGATAAAGAAAAACTTAAACTTCATATGATGTGCAAAGTGTAGTCATAACATCTTATGTAGGCTTTAAAAAATTCACTTTTGGTGTTTAAATAATTAAAATACTTATTTTACTCATTTTCAGAATAAAACTCTACATGTAGCATGTCCTTCTTAATAAAAGCCCATCATATTGGAACAACCATAAAACGATCTGCCTTTGCCCTTTTCCTCAGCAGTTAAAGTGAAAAGAAACAAAACAAGCAAGCAAAAAAAGCTACCTGATTGAAATGCATGTTATTAAATCAATCTGTTAAATTCTGGGGGAAAGTCTTTATAATAATTTTAACTTACATTAAAAAAAACAAAACAACAGCAGCACCAACTGCAAAAACAGTAACAATTATAATAAATGGTCAGACCCAGTTAGCTTGTAATGTGGAGTTATTGCACTTAAGATAGTAAAATGTTTTTTGTCAATAAAATGTCATTTCAAATGCTGTAATTTCTTTTTTTATTATTTTGTGTTTATTTTATTACATATCATACAGTGTTTTTTTTTAGTATCTACAGGAATTGCCTGAAGTATTGAAGTGTCCTCTAAAATGCCCAGTCACAGCAGTGCATGGTTGTTTTCAATAAAATCTGCTGATCATTTCTTATTTTATTTTTTCTCTCCTTGTAGAGAAGCCAAAGGTTTACTCACAGAATATGAACTTGAGACTTGCAAACTGCAACCTCCTGCTCACTCCAGTACTGTATAGATTAGATACCAATACACATTTTTGTCAGTTCTATCCATCTGATGGGTTTTTGTGCTTAGTTTTTCTTTAAAGAGTGAGTTGACCCTACAGATGTTGCTTTGCATATCACTTGTATTTTATAGAGGGCAAATAAATTATGGTCATAGGATTTAATTAAGAAAACCATGCACAAGTGTGGTAATTCACTCTTAATACATTTCACAGTTCAATATTACTCATAATTACTTTTTTGCAGTACAAATGGAAACACCACACTACTACATAAATAAATAAACAATAAATTAATTATCAATAAATTATATTATCTAATACGTTTATTTTCTTGTGCCTTGATCAACAAGTGTATTTAACAAGATTAAAAGCTTCTAACATGCACCATTTTACTTATTTGAGTACGAAACCTTGTTATTGGGTAATAATAGCATCTAAGCACACTCAGGAGCACACTTAGACATTTAGGACATTTTGTTGTGATTGAATTGCATAAGTAAAACTCAGGGGTAATGATACTGCAAGTCCAGAAAAATGATATTGCAATGATATTCTGAATTTCTGGAAATTGGGTTTAATGCTTGAACTGGGCAACGGCCCTTCGCTTTAATAAAGCACTTAAAAGAACTCTGTAAAGCAAGTGCACCCCCAACTGGCATAGCACACACAGAGCCCTCCGACATCAGAACCCAAACCCAGACTTTGGATGGCTGAGCTCACCAAACGTCACTGCACAATGATGGTGAGTCCAGCCATCCACCCTAAAACCCACACAAAACGACACAAACTGCCCAAAATAATCCAGAAACACATGCACACACAATTTCCCCAGACAAAAAGCACAATAACCTCAGTTCCGGTCAAATATGTTGCAGGACTAAAAGAACGGGCAGATACCTTGTAATAAATTATGATTTATTATATTGGTCCTGCGATGATATTGGCATTCAGTAAATGCATTACTTGTTGATATACAACATTATAAATTATTCTAATTCTACAGTCAAATCAAGTCAAATGTATTTATACAGCGATTTTAAAACTGACGTTGTCACAAAGCAGCTTTACAGAGATTATAGAATCTAAGTCCAAGCCCCCAATGAGCCAAAGCGACAGTGCCAAGGAAAAACTCCCAAAGTATAGGAAGAAACCTTGAGAGGAACCAAGGCTCCGAAGGGGACCCCATACTTCTCTTGTCAACACCGGAGAGCGATAAAAAGAGTGACAGTGAAGTAGTCACGTCTTTAAAATCTCAGGATTGACTGAACAGAATCAGTAAATAACTTATGGTCAGGAAAGTAACCCTCAACAACAGCTTTCATGTTTTGCCTTCATTGTAGAAATAACCTAATCTTGACCAAAGAGTAAGTGACCCTACTCCTGCACCTGTCCATCAAGTCAGAATTTTTATGTTTAGGCAAAACAGCCGCTGCTAACTGATTATAATGATACAAAACAAAAAACAAAACAAAATAAAAAAATACTGCCTTTTTTAAACCACTGTTAACAGAAAAGACTCTTAATGATGAAGGTCATAGGTCATAAACGCACACGGTATAAGAGATGCCATGTCATAGCCTATTGAATATTAAATTCAGGACTTCACCAACAAAACTTTTTCCATGAAAATTTAAAATGAACTCTGACAATTATTTAAACTAGGCTATTTAACATATAGCAGTTCAAGTGCATTGAGAGCCCGCCCTAGGTTCGTTTACTCTTAAGTTGTCCTATGAGTGGTTATCTGCGCCCCCTGTAGTCTAACCAACATTTCCTTTGCATGGATATTAACTGTGAACCTGCATTACCTAACAGTGGATTACTTACCCTGTGACCGAGAGAGCAATGACAAGAAAAAAAAAAAAAACATAAAGGAAAGTTTTACACACCACTTAGCGGTAATGCTTGACTCTTTGTTCTCCAGGGGTTAAAATCCCTTTACTCAACATGAACCATAAGCAAAATAACCCCATTCCAGTCTTTATACTGGGAAAAAAAAGAACAAAAGAGGAAACTAAGGGGCCCAATATTTACCACCCTAGACAATACACGTCCTGGTGGAGCACTATAGAACTGTTTATACTCACTCTAACACAGTACTAACTATAAGTGTGCACACACTTAATTTTTTAGTATTAGTAGGGCACAAATTAACAGGAACACAATTAACAGCTCGATGACCCACCACCATTGCAGGCCTGATACGCAGCTTGGGTGCAATGGTGATTTGAAACTGTCCCTCCACACACAATGAATATGAAGATGCTGGGTCACTCACACTCAGTTTAACGTCTGGATGCCGACATACCGCAGACAAGCTCCTCAGTCTTAGAAGTAATGAAGAGCGAATGGAGCTCTCTTCCTCCAGGTGTCCATAGAGCTAGGTTCTGTAGCTCCTGGTTTCCAGCCACACAGAGCACTATCTGGTTTTCCGACAAGCCTCCCGTGTTGCAACTTGATGGCTAATGGCTGATGTTGCTAAGGGCTAATGTGGATAATGTGTTAAATTGAGCTGCTGAACTTGCTGTGATGCAGTTTGAATTTACTAACACACTCTTGTACATCGAGCTTGTCAACTCTGGGTATTTTACCCAGGGATTACAAACATAATTCAAACATAGAGATTTAACTGGAGTTGTGTAAAAAGATAATGACATCAACACGGAATGGCTTCAGCGCTGTCTTCCTTTGATCAGTGGTTCTTCCAGCAGCTGAAGCATTCGCTGCTACTGCTGTTGCTGGAACACCAAGAACACAGTGGGCAAGGATACTTAGTTTGGGGTAAGAGAGATTTTTTGTGCTAACGTAACCGAACCTGAGCAACATTTCAAAATATTTGTCAAAACCCGGTCCAACCTTTTGGGTCTCGTCAAGCTCAAGTCAAGTAGCCATGCTCTAATCTACATCATGCTTCTCTTTCTGTGTTCTAGACATATGCTGAGCCTTCAGTTTACCATCACCAGACTTGGCTCAAAATCATTTTAGTTAACCAGCAGAAGCCTTACATGGGGAGTGACAGGGATTCACAGCCCAGGGGGATCTTCTTCACGTGGGACACAACCTGACCGTAATGAGCCAGTTCAGTTAATAACACACCATCAAAAATAAAAAGGCAAAAAATTGTATAGCATAATTTTACGAGCAGGACAAACAAGAGGCTGGACCCTTAGAGAACCCTTGAGAACCACACCATGTTAAATTAACATATTAATCAGTCCATCTTCTTAAATTAATCTTCTTCTTTTCTTTTCTTCTTGCCCAGGCGACTTTACGCCACGTAGAGGGCTCAGATGCAGGGATAAAGAGAGGTCACTAGTACATCATTATCCTCATCTTCTTTAATTCTTCTGTTCAATTGATCAAATTTAAAATGTCTTTTATTATCATCAGATACAATTCCCATCAAATTTCAATATTATTATTTTAATTAGTAAATAACAAATTTTACATTTACCTACACATTCCCCCAAAAACAAAACTAAACCAGGGAATAAAATAAGTCAAATTACTAAAAAATGAACAAAAAACTACAAAAAGATGAGTATTCCCACAACACATACAGCCCCAACAGCAGATAGTTATCCATGACCACCCCAAACCACCACGGAGGACACCACCACCCAGATTTCACAGGCTCTCCCACTGTCCTGCCCCTCAAAAGTCACTTCCTACACCCACAGTCCATCCTCACATGAGTTCAGATTCACACCAGACACAAACCAATCTAGATGCTCACACCAGAACCAGTCCAAGTCCAGCAAGACACGCAGCCCACCCCCCTTTCTCGCTGTATTGTCCACAGCAGGGTAATGGGACACACAAACAGAGAAGCCATGGGTCCCAGGGAACGCCCAGAGAGGTCAAGGAACAGCATTCCAGAGCCACACCGTTCCGGTAGGGAGCCTCCACGTGTGGCCGCGATGGGCATTTCAAACCCTACTGCCAACAGTTGCACACCGGGCGGAGCAGAAACCCCAGCCTCAGGAAAACAAAGCAAAAAGAAAAAACATCAGAGACTAAATTAATACTCATAATAACACAACCAAGCAAAATGATAAAGATTTAACATCATGGAACACCCAAACGGTGGGCAGTAAACATTTTGCACAGTAACAAGTCATATAAATTAGCTGTCCAAATGTCCTACAAACACACAATTACTAGACAGAACAAGAAGATAAGTTATCCCAAAACCAAAAAACCAATACCACACCATGCAAATATGCCCAGGACATAATAATGAAAGCATCATGCAAAACCAATCATCAAAACAATATAAACACCAAAAAAGTTCTTATCCCATATTTTTGTGTAACAGTTGCATTACTTCACCTCTTGCCATAGGATACAAACAGCCACCTACAGGCTGCTCAACACTTCTAACAGGTGCCATTGACACCATTTGACCCGCAACAATTTTAGTAATCAAAGATCTAATCAGCGGGAAAACACAACAGCCCAATAAAAGAAAAAGAATAAAACCTCCACCAAGAAAATTTGCAACAAAAGTAAAAAATAGTACCCCGTAGCAATCCCATGCATGCTGATCCCGTCCGGCATTATCACGTACTTCAGTCCTGAGATCCCGTAACTGAAGCATAGCCTCAAAGAAGGCTCCCCCAGGTGCTGTATTATTAGGTATAAACGTACAGCAATGATCTCCAAACATCAGACACCCCCCTTGTCGGCCATCAACCAGTCCAATGCCTGGCGATTCTGCCAGGTCATCTGATCGGTTGCTGCCAACTGTTCTCCCAAAGCTGCAAGTGCAGTGTCTGTGTAATTAATGAAGCGCTGTTAATTGTAATAAATATAATTGATCCATTCAACATTTTTATTAATTGTGGGCCACAAAAAGATTGACTCAAATCCTGCTGCAATTTCACTTCTTGCTTTAAATTCTTCTGGAATACCTCTAGGTTGGCCAATAGAGTCCAAAACAACCCTCGGGTCCTGTTGATAAGCCCTTTTGTGTCTAAGTGTAGCCTGCTGAGATACTACACTGGTCTTATCCCACTTAATTTTTGAAACTCTTTGTATAGCCTGGACCCTGGCACACATACCAAACCAACCTACAGGTAAATCCATTCGAAGTGAAGCTGCACCGCAGAGCCAAAAAAAAATCTGCTACTGCATCTTGACCCCGATATATGTCTAGTCGTGGCAAGCCCAAGATCCTATTCTCACAACTTTCCCATATAGTGACAACATCAGTCATGTTGTGCACAGTACCTGCAGCCTGCCAGGACTTACGACTTGGGGTGTCTGCATCCCACTGTCCTCATCCATGTGGCAAATAACGTCGCATTTACCCTGAAATATCCCAACATTAACTGTTCCTTGTGATTTGTTAAAGCACTCATAAGATGCATTCCACTGCACACGATAGTTATCTGGCACCTCCTGTCGTGCAAGTGCAATTTTAACATCCATTTTACGACAGTGTGCCCCTGATATTCCCCATAACATTTTACGAGCAAAAAACCTATCGAGTTTATCAGAACTTCCCAAATATCCTAAGCATTCTGCTGGACAAAAAGGTTGATCTTGCCTTCTTAAATGACAATATGACTTATAAAAATCCGCACATTCCATATATGTATATGGATTAGGTACAATTAACACAGGGCTTGTAGGAGATGGAGAACAGAGCAAACATTGACGAAGACTCAAATCCTTTGCTGTGTAATATGCCCACTGGAACCACCTATTGTCTAGGGCCTTCCTCCATGCGATGTCTTTAACTGCATCATTAGTATATTTCATTCCCCTTTTTGATCTCTGTACTACCGGTTCAAAAGCCATCAATAACTCAGCCTCACGTAATCCCATGAAAGTGCTTGTTTCTATACAATAACAATCAACACCCAAGCAATGAAACGTCAATTGTACATCTCCAATTACATAGCACAATTCAGAAACAGGCCAACCCTGAAAAGCAATATTCTCAGTGTAATTTCCAATAAAAAATACACTGAAAATCTAGCATATTTTGGGATCAAGCCCTGATTAGCCGCCAAGACTGTCAGTGCCAAAGCACACTGAAACAACTGAGTTGTATTGTGTACTGTGTTGTTACTAACCTCAAGATGTGAGAACAATTCATCAGGCCTGATTGGAGATACCAATAGGTGCGAATCAGCAAACCCAGTGGGATCACCAAAAACTGAAGAGTGTATTAAATGATTTCCTACCATCAAAACCAGAGGAACTATAAGAAAACTATGAAGCCACGAAACTAGAAACAACATGATAGCAAAATTTATTGTTCTGGAGCAGCAGCCAAGGTGTCAGTCGTAGATTGTGATATTGTCACCTCTTCCTCGACCGGAACAGAGTTGTCTTCAGGGGAATCTATCCCAGAATCACCCACTTCCGTAGGATGAGGAAGATCGCTTGCAGATAAGACCTGTCCAGAAACTTTAGCGCAATGATTAAGATGAAACCACGGCACTTTTCCTTTCACCTGAATTGCTGTAGGTGTGGCTTTTACTACCTCAAATGGACCTTCCCGTCTTGTTCCACTTCTTCCTGAATTTCCCAAGATAGACTTAATCACCTGGAACATTTTGATTAACAGGCTCAGCTGGTGGTACTGGTTGTCTGGACTGTTCCTGTAAATATATAAACTGATGAATAGTAGTCAGTTGTTTCATATAATCAGACAATTCCATTTGGAGCTGTTCAAGTGGAGGACCATCATATGGCCCTCTAATATGAGGAACTGACATAGGACGACACGTAAGCATCTCATGTGGCGTGAGATGTGTAAGCCTATTAGCTTGTGTCCGATAGCACATTAGTGCTAAAGGCAAAGCATCGACCCAAGTCAGCTTAGTGCTTGCGCAAATCTTACCCAATGAAGCCTTAAGCATACCATTTGCTTTTTCCACAATTCCTTGCGACTTAGGACTATATACACACCCAAATCGCTGTTTAATGCGCAAAAATTGCATTACCAATTTAACCACCTTCTGAATGAATGCTGCTCCATTGTCAGAACTAATTTCAGTGGGGATACCAAACCTAGGGATCGCTTCCCTTGTCAAGAATTTAACTACAGTTGCTGCGCCTTGGTCTGGAGATGGAACTGCTTCAACCCACCTGGTAAATTTATCTATGACCACCAACATGTACCTTTTCCCTTGTACTCTCTTGATCATGTCAACATAATCAATCACCAAATGTCTAAACGGCCCTGCCGGTACAGGGATATGACCTAAAGGGGTAGCGATTCCTTTTCTAACGTTGTGTCGTGCACAAATATCACACCTACTCAAAGTTTCATTCACCATTGCCTGGAGAAAAGTTTAATCTTCCTAACCACTTCCCCACGGCCACAATGATTCAACCCATGAGCATCGGTAATCAAAATTGAAACAACAATAGCAGGTGCAACAATCAAACCCTCATGAGACCTCCAAAGACCGTTACTGTCCTCACAACAACCTTGCTGTTGCGAAAGAGATTTCTCATTCAATGGTGCATTCTGTTGCATTGATTTCAAATCGTCAAGCGTAGTGATGGGTTCTATGGTAACCATTGGTACCACCACTGCCACCTGACTTCGTGAAGCCATTTTAGCAGCCTCATCTGCAACATTATTTCCTTCAATTACAAAATCACATCCTTTCCTATGGGCTTGACACTTAACAATTGCCAGTTTAGCCGGCATCAACATTGCAGCAATTAATTGCAATATTTGCTGCAAATGCTGAATGGGAGTACCATCAGACTTCTTAAAACCTCTCTGTTTCCAAAGAGCACCAAACAAATGACACACCCCATGAGCATATGCCGAGTCAGTATATATGTTAGCCACGTTATCCTTGGCTAATGCACATGCTTCTGTTAATTCAGCCAATTGGGCCAAACAAGGTTGCTGACAATACATAGAACGTACTACTTCAAAGGTCCCATTGTTTGTGTTCCACCACAGCGAATCCTGCATGGTTCCCTGTGTGGTCCTTAAAACAAGATCCATCAACAAAGTACACCACAGCTGGCATTCCAAACGGAGTGGACTCCAAGTCAGGTCTAAGTTTAGAAAAAGTCAAAGACTCAGCAACACAATTATGAGGTTTCCCCTCAAACTGAAAAGGCAACAATTCCGCTGGGTTCACGGTTAAACATTGTTTCAAAGTAATATCTGGATACGTAAGTAAACACAGATATTGCAACGTTCTTGCTGGTGTAAGAACAAACCTGCTATGTTCAAGTAGTTCAATTATTTTATGATGTGCATATATAGTCACAGGATAACCCATTGTTAACACTGATGCTTTCTCATATGCATAATAAACAGCTGCAAGTCCCTGATAAAAAGGGGACAACCCTTGTGCCACAGTGTCTAATTTAGTACTGTAATAAGCAATAGGCTGATTTTTCCTACCACTACAAGTATTCTGCATCAACACTGCCGATGCATACCTATCACACCTATTAGCCACAAACAATTGAAATGGCTTTGTGTAATCAGGCACTGCCAAAACTGGAGCTGTTTGCAAAACCTGCTTCAAGTTTTCAAAGGCAAACCGAGCATCTGATGTCCATACCAACGGTGCACTCAACAGCTTAGATCCAGCATCAGTAATCAATTTCCATAATAAGGCCGTCTTTACAGCATAGTCCTCTATCCAATCAGCGCTAAATCCAGTCATGCCCAAAAACGTCATCATCTGGCCTACAGTCAGTGGTTGCGGAAGTTTACTAATGCCTTCCAACTGTGAAGGGGCAATTGCCTTGGTTCCATGTGCCACAATCCTTCCCAAGTATTCCACTTGTGTCTGACAATACTGCAACTTTGACTGTGAAAACTTATGGCCTCCAACTGCCAATTTCACTAGTACTGCCATAGAATCCTTATGACACTGTTCCATCGTCTCAGAACAAATAAGCAGATCATCAACATATTGGGCCAATACACTAGTAAGATCCAATTGGTCCAAATCCTGTCTTAGTACTTGATTAAACACATGAGGAGAGTGTTTAAAACCCTGTGGCATTCTTGTATACGTGTATTGCTTACCACGGAAAGTAAACGCAAACAAATACCTACATTCTTCTGCCAGAGGGACACTAAAGAATGCAGAGCAAAGATCAATTACCGTAAAGTATTTAGCACTAGGTGGCACATTAGTAAGCAGTGTGAGGATTTGGAACTTCAGCCGGCCAATCCATGACCACATTATTAACTGCACGTAAATCATGTACCAATCTCCACTTAGACTTATCAACCTTTTGCACAGGTAAAATAGGTGTATTGCAAGGACTATTAGTCTCTATCAAGACTCCTGCTGCCAATAAACCCTGTATTGTTTTTTCAATACCTGCCTCTGCATCTGCTTTCAAAGGATACTGCCTCTTAAGGGGTAATATAACACCACTCTTTAGTTGTATTGTAATAGGACTGGCGGATTTTACCAATCCCACATCAGTGTCATAGTTGGACCAAAGAACAGTCGGC
>JBBIGC010076093.1:0-10551 GCA_037576955.1 Lepidarchus adonis
TATTTCCATTTAAACTAGAACAGGCTGACTATTCATATAAATTGAAACAACAAACAAACTGCTTCAGCCAAGATAAATAAACTAAAATAATAAAATAAATAAAGAGTGAGCAACAACAAAAACACATTGCTCTGGCTGGAACATTGTTGAGTGTTGTTGACACAACTCTCCGGCACATTGTGCAGAGCACCGAAACCTAAAGTTTATCATTTTAGACTTGAAATTAGCGCACCAAGTCTAATTTTGACAGATACGGATGAAGAACGCAACACAGAGCGCATGCTCCAACTCCACACAACCCCGTCACAACATGGACGACGAGAAGTTAATTTTGGAGGTGGAGAAACGTCAAATTTTATACAACCCCAGACCCTTTTACAAGGATAATATTAGCAAGGAGAAGCGTGGAGTAAAACTGCGTTAGTTTTGGGATTTAATTTAGTCAGGGCCAATAAGAGACAGTAGTTCATCCATCTGCTCTGCAGTCACTCCAAAATACTGATGATGTCGTTGGCTCCAGCATCAGTTCTGCCACAAGATGATCAAAATCTCCTGCTGTCTCCTTCGCTGGATGAGGAGATGAACCCAAATACCAGGTCCTTCTTCCACCCCTCCTCTGCAGTAGTTCAAAAAGCAGAAGAAATGCAAGTTTTCTCCTTCTGCTGAGAGGCATTTTATATTTAAACAAAACCACCATAAAGTGAATCAATGTTATTCAAATTAAATTATTAACACAATTAAAGCTGAGCAACAAGGACAATGTTAACTGGGAAGCACTAATAATATTTGTAGTGCAGAAATCAGCAAAACAAACGGCGTTGGTTTATCCAAGGTTGTTATCGCGTCATGACGCGCAATATTCCGTGATCATGTGATCGAGCAAACCAGCGGCGCCAGATCCGATACGAAGCACAAACGTGTCCCTCGAACGAAATGGTAAAGCAGCGCAGTCGCAGCGCAGCGGACACGAATCCGGTGGAAAACAGGAGTAACTCTCTCTCCCTCATCTTTCATGCTGTTCTCCGCTTCCTGTCTTCGACGATTGGTCCCGCCTCCTGCCTTCGACGATTGGTCCCGCCTCCTCCCTTCGATGATTGGTTTCGCCTCCTGCCTTTGACGGTTGGTCCCGCCTCCTACCTTCGACGATTGGCTGATCACCCGCGCCGTCGGGTGATCAGCCTTGAAAGTTCCGTCTCCAGGCCGTTTAAATGTATATTGAAATATCGGAAAAAATCGTATCACCGTTTTTGCAAAAAATTATATTGCGATATTTATTGATATTAAATTATTGTCCAGCCCTAACCTACAGTCAAACATGGTGGAGGTTCAGTGATGTTTTGGGGATGTTTTAGCACCCCCTGGAACTGGGTGACTTGACTATGTGCAAGGCAATGTAGGGCCCAGTGTTAAAGCAGTGTCAGCATCAGAGGCCATGGTTGTTCCAGCAGCACCCCAAATATACCTCTAAAAGCCCTCAGAAATTGATGAATAAAAAGCGCTGGAGAGTTCTGAAGTGGCCAGCAATGAGTCTGGATCTAAATCTGATTAAACACTTATGGAGAGATCTCCGAATTACTGTTGGGCGGTGGTACCCTTTAAATCTGAGAGACCTTGTGCAGTTTGCAAAAAAAGAGTGGTCGAAAATTTCATTTGAGAGGTGTAACAAACTTGTTGATGGTTATAGGAAGCGATTAGTTTCAGTTATTATTTCCAAAGGGTGTGCAACCAAATATTAAGGGTTCCAGTGATTTTGTCTGCCCCCAGCCCATCAATGACTACCTGTTCTGGGTGTAGGACCCTGATACGTATTGTGCTCTTGCTCTTCAAGAGGTTTTCTATTGCTGAGCAAATGGCAAATCTTCTTCCTTGTGCTGATGTTGCTTCCTCGTCACAGTGCTTGGAAAATAAGAATACACAGCCTCCCCCTTTCTCTTCGACCACATTAATAGTGAGAGATTCTATAATTAGTAACATTTACCTCATCAACAGTCACATACTGTTTTTTGGAGCTATAGTCATAATCTCCCTGGGCTGTTGCACTTTCTCCCACCTACTGTGAACTGGATCCTAGTTCACAGAGTCTAAAGATACAGCACACTGGCAGCCTGAGCTGACGAATGTTGACTAAGCTACACCTCCAGATTACTTTATATTCACCCAGGAAATGTTTAAAAAAAGGGGGGTCACCATCATCTCAGACGCACTTCATTTGTCTGTCATATATGGTAGAAGAATATAGTTGAATGCCTAATAAATACTTGATGGTTATACTGGACTTCCACGAGAGATACTGACGTTTGCTACATATGTGCTACTCGTTCATGTTGCTCGTTGCTTTATGACACTAACATGTTGTTGACTGTTAATAAAACCTCCAAAGCATAATTACATGCATTAGTTCCGACTTGCAATGAAATGCACACTGAAGATACCGTATATCTTCTAATAATAGCTTGTCTCTAGTCTCTTTTAGTCGCCCGTTTCTATTAAACGCCGGGATCAAAAGATAAAAATAGAAATAAAAGCCGGTCTCCAATAGTATCCGGTCTGTGGCAAACACGTTCTCTTGTAAACGGCGATCTGAAATGAGACCCACTGCTTTCCGTAGACCAAAACAAACTCTAGCCCCGCCCCTTTCCCTCCACGGCGCTGCGAGAAAGTGAGCGAGGATTTAGATGGACTAGTGTGAAGATGGATAATTGACCAAAGACTGAAAGGGCAGCTGTAGCTCAATGGTTAGAGAAGTGTGTTTGTAACCGAAGGGTTGCAGATTTAATTCTCGGAACCGGACAGCAGCTGAAGTGCCCTTGAGTAATGCACCTAACCCCCAACTGCTCACCATGTACGTCACTCTGGATAAGAGCGTCTCCCAAATCCTGTAAATGTAAATATGTGCGTGTGTTTGGAGTGCAGATTTCGGACTGGTTCAGGCTGGTTCAGTCCGGTGCTGGTAGCATTATTAGCAAAAAAGTTTAGAAGGTGTGTTCCATATCTGGTTTTCATGATTATATTGTATATGATTATGTACTGTGTATAATGTATATAATATATATTGATGGTATATTGTTTTAATAATACTGTACTGCTGCATAATAATTTCATTAAATGTTGAAATGTTAATCTGGTGTTGTGGTCGATTTGTGGGTGTGGCTATTTTAAATAATACCACTGTTCTGTCTGTGAGGAGAATAATAGCCTGTCTCCAACAAACGCAGACAGGCTATTATTACAACCGAATAATTTTTTAAACGGCTACTATTAGAAGATATACGGTAGTCATAACCTGAGGACCCCCTGTGTATGTGTGTATAATAATGGTGCTTGCGCTGTAAAAATCCATATGAAATATTTAATTTTACTGTTTATAATTCCTGCTTAACATTCTATTACATATTTTCATTATTTTCTTATGCTAAAAATGCTTTGTGTTCATGCCATTACCATTTTTAAAACATTTATTGATTGATTTACCACAATTCTATACATTGGAGGTAATAATTATTTGGCCCCTTGCTGATTTTGTAAGTTTGCCCACTGACAAAGACATGAAGAGTCTATAATATTAATCGTAGATTTGTTTTAACAGAGAGAATATCAAAAAGAAAATGCAGAAAATCTCATTATATAAAATATATAAATTGATTTGCCTTTCATTTGATATCCTAGCAAAACCAAACTTAGTACTTGTTGGCAAAACCCTTGTTGTCAAGCACAAAGGTCAGATGTTTCTTGTAGCTGATGACCAAGTTTGCGCACATAGCAGGAAGAATTTTGTTCCACAGATCAGCTCTAAACCATATAAGGTTTTGAGGCTGTCGCTTGGCAACTCTAAGCTTCTGCTCCCTACACAGATTTTCAATGGGATTAAGTTCTGGAGACTGGCTAGGCCACTCTATGACCTTAATGCGCTGCTTCTTGAGCCACACTTTTGCTGCCTTGGCTGTATGCTTTGGGTCATTGTCGTGCTGGGAAACCCCATTCACGACCCATTTTTAGTGTCCTGGAGGAGGGAGAGGTTGTCACTCAAGATTTTACAGTACGCTGCCCCATCGATCCTCCCGTTTATGTGTTGAAGTTGTCCTGTGCCCTTAGCAGAGAAACAAGCATAATGTTTTATCTCCATGCTTGATAGTGCGAATGGTGTTCTTGGGGTCACAGTGAGCTTTTGCCTTTCTCCAAACATGGCAAGTAGATTTTGGTCTCATCTGACCACACAACCTTCTCCTAAGCACTCTCTGAATCATTTAGATGTTCATTGGTAAACCTCATACAGGCCTTCACATGTACCTTCTTGAGCAGGGGAACTTTGCTGCCATTGCAGGACTGTAATTCAATACGGCGTAGTTTTACCTGTGTCCCAGTTGCCTTGAGATAATTTTTAAGCTCCTCCTGTGTATTTCTAGGCTGATCGCTCACCTTCATGATCATCTTCATCCCACTAGGTGAGATCTTGTGTGGAGCCCCAGACCAAGGTTGATTCATTGGTCATTTTGTGTTTTTTCCATTTTTGACCAGTTGTCTTCTTTCCACCCAGCTTCTTGTTTTAAGTTTTGTAGCCTATTCCAGCCTTGTGCAGAGCTACAATCTGACATCTTTAGACAGCTCTTTGGTCTTGGCTGTGGTGGAGAGGTTGGAGTCTTTTATACAGGTGACTAGTTGAGACAGGTTTCTTTAATGTGGGTGGCGAGTGGAAATTAAGAGAATCTAACCAGTCTGTGGGAGCCTAATTCTTAATGGTTGGTAGGGGATCAAATACTTTCACTTGAAATGCAAATAATTTTTTATAGTTAACATATAACTTGATTTTCTGGATTTTTCTATTTGATATTCAATCTCTCACTGTTAAAATAAACTTAGCATTCAAATTATAGACTCGTTTCTTTCTTAGTGGGCAAACTTAGTAAATCAGCGAGGTATCAAATTTCAGACAGTATTGGACATTTTTGCGTATAGGGGGACTGGACATGGACAGCGCCAAAAAAATGAATTAATAAAGAACAAAACAATTCTTGCCTCTACTATTCTAATAAGAAAGAAATAGAAATAAGTCTACAGTATCTTCCCCAAGAAAACCAAAAACTACAAGATTGGCACCCGCCTCTTACCTAAGGTGTTTATACATTGTTTATCTTCATGATGGAAAGTAAGCACCTCTCTTTCCCTGTCCAGTACCCCAAAAAGAGGGAGGGAACGAGAGAAATGAGAGGACTGACATTAACCACTCAGAACATAAGCTTGACGGTGCACAAATGATGTTATAGGACCACATAAAACAATTTAGTAAATCTTGATTTTGCTCATTCTCTTCGTCTCTTTTCTGCTTCCCTCTCTTATCGATGTGTTTCTCCGCTATCTTTTGAACCCCGGTGTCCAACTCCAGTGACTCTGATTGGAGATTCATTAAGGGTGTAGTCATTATCAGCTCGGATAGACACCTGATGGACCAATAATGACCCAGCAGGACAAGAATAAAAGAAAAATACATGGCGGGATGCAGACACGTGTAACACCCTCTGTTAAAGAGCAAATCTAGTTGCAACACCAAGTTGAATTAAAAAATTAATGCCCTGGACAAGGTATCAGTAACTACATTCTCTATCCCCTTCTTATGGGCCATCTCACATACTCACATACTCCTGTATGTACAGAAACCATCTCATCGGTTATGATTAAACATCCATGCAATCCAAGCGTGGATTGAACGGCAGCATGTTAGGTTTTTGCATGTTAGAGGGGGTCAGTCCGTCCACATGGGATTTGAGAGCTGGCGTTTGTTTGGCTATGCATTCGAATTGTGTAAAAAAAAAAGTCACGTCGCGTTTGCTTGGCTTCAATTTCTGGAATTTGATCCTTTGCGCTCATCGGGATGAAAAAAATGACCACATTGTGTGCATTGATGCACGTGGTTGTGTGTGAGTAGGGTTGGGTGGGTTCATGTGGTGTGTGGGGGTGTTCCGTGTGTGTGTGTGTGTGTGTTTCCATCTGGGGGGTGGGTAGGGGGGTTTGCGGATGCAGGTGTGTGAAGGGGTATTGGTGTAAGTGGGATGCATGTGGGTGTGTGCGGGTGCAGTTGTTGTGTGCAAAACATACGTCCTGTCACTATAAAAATCATATGTGTCAACACAGAACAAGTTTTCCTCTGTTATGTTGAATTTATCAGTGAAAGATAAACAATTGATTGAAGGAGAGAAGAAAACAAAGTTGATAAAAAGCTGAGGACAAAATCCTACAATTGGAGGGACGTCACCGCTCTAGCAGCACCAAAATTCTGCCCATTCAAATGGTGAATGATTTTCAACACTCACCTAAAACTAAAGATATAAAGAAGCTGTTTTACAGGCAATAAGCTGAAAATTGACCTTAATATTTGTTTAATATTCGAATGATGTTTCTAACTAAAAGTATGGCGATGCACCATGAGGAATAAGGAAGGAATGTTGATGAAATGATTCCTCCAATTGCCATTTTCTGACCACAATATGGAAAAATATTTAATATTTTTACAAGAGTAATAGCACACATGCTGGGAGTGAACCAGTTGATTTGATATATAATTTGTGTGTTCGAGCTGGCTTCACCATGCAATGCTATGCTTCTTATTCATTTTCAGTGGCAGGCACCAATAAATAAAGAAGCTGATTTAGCAGCGGATATGTGCCTCCATTGAAATGAATGGAGGCAATGCAATTCATCTGCGCACGCTGTTGTGTGAGCCCTGTAGTAGCTAGCGCCTATTAGCTAGCAGCTATTAGCGATTAGCTTAAAGTAACACAGACAACAAACTGTTAAAAATCAAATCCTAAAACAACACAGAACTGTACAGGGGAAATGTAAAGCTTTACAATTACATGCAATTAATACAGATAAAACACATACGTACAGTTATATTGCTTGAGAAAACCTTGTTTTGGATACTAATTTCTACACAATGATTGCTGTGTCATGAAGGCCTAGCAGCTTTTAGCTTAAAATACCACAGCCAATAAACTGTTACAAAAATCCAAACATAATAAAACAGACCCAGTAGGTCAAGCATAAAGCTTTATAATTAAAATGAGCACTGATACAGCACAAAAACAGGTTATATTATACTCCTGAGACCTGGTAATTCATTTTTGTCCTCTGTAGGGGACATGATTATGGTCCTTATATTGTAACTGGTATTTGGCTAACCTAATTCAGACCTACTGTACTGCGTAAAAGACTTCCTGGTCTGTTTAATGATGCTATTTAAGTTTTTTAAAAAAACTTTTACTCCGTACACACGACCCCTTTTCAAAGTTGCTTATATTGCTTCAGCCACATTTTACTGCACTAGGAGAGCAACATATATTTCTTTTGTTCACAGCACTAAACTTATGTAAAAAAAACAAAACCATTTTGCTCCCTCTTCAACTAAAGATAGATTGTCTGGAGCTGCAAAACATAACACAGCTGATAAGCATAAGCTTTATTATCTTTTTAAAAATTGCACCTGTTATTACAACGGAATTCATCAAACAGTGCAGTGTGCATGTGTAGGCCTCCTTTGAAACAAGTTAAGCACTGAACTAAGTTTTAAAATTTTTAATTTGCCCCTTCTCACACATGCACGTCCACAAACTAGAAAGCAACTTTGACCTTTCAGCTGCAATTATGTACAGTATTGCAAACCACTCAGTACAGACTCTTTAACAATCCCATATAGCATCTCAACTTTGGAAAACGTGATTTACGTACCCGTGGAGCAATAGAGAGAGACAAATAATTCACATGTGTCTAACTGAAGCACCATGTTTAATCTGTCCGAACCTGTAACCCTTTGCCCCCATTATGTAGCTGACCAATCACATGCGGTATAATCATTCACTGCAAAGAGTCGACTCTAAGAGCCATTTAATTTGCGACCAAATCCTGGCTATTTCACACAGAACAAGTGACAAGAGTTTGTGCTCATTGTTCATAAACTATAAATCCTGTCACTACAAAAAATATATTTGCAAAAACAGGACATATTTCCATGTCTGTCCATGTTTTTTGTCATGAAACTCCAAAACATGAGTTTTTAAAGCCCTTCAGTCTCAGGTGCCGTCTGATGGTTATTGGGCTGCAGTTGGCACCAGTAACAGCCTTAATTTGGGTTGAGGATCGTCCAGTGTCTTGACGGACAGCCAATTGGATCCTCCGGCTCACTGCTGGTGAATTTTTTTTTTTTTTTTTTTTTTTTTTAGTTCAACAACTACATTCAGAAAGTGAATGTCTTTTGCCTTTGCCATCAAAACGTCATGACCGTGTGACTACCTGACAGAGAAAATGGCAACAAATCTGCATTCTTGCACAGATTTTGTATTTTAAAGGCATGTAGTCCTAAGATTTTGATCAGCTGTGAAACTGGTAAGCATTGTTTTACATTAATTGATGTCTGGACATGTGCTGGCTTAAGCAGGGGGACCTTTCGAGTGCTGCAGGATTTTAATCCATGATGACGTAGTGTGTTACTAATAGTAACCATTGTTACTGTGGTCCCAGCTGTCTTCAGGTCTCTGACTAGTTTCCCTGCATAGTTTTGATCTTTTTTCTCAACATGCTCAAGATCATTTGCACCTCACGAGGTGAGCCCCAGGTCGAGGGAATCTAATAATTGCGCCAACAGTTGTTCTCTTCTCACCAAGCCACTTGCCTATTGTAGATTGGCGCATCCCAGTCTTGTGCAGGTGTACAATCTTGTCCCTGGTGTCATTAGACAGCTCTCTGGTCTTGGCTATAGTGGAGGTTGGAGTCTGACTGTTTGAAGGTGTGGACAGGTGTCTTTTATACAGATAATGGAAGATACAAAAGCTTCTTAAAGAAGATGTAACCGGTCTGTGAGAGCCAGAAATCTTGCTTGTTTGTGTGTTAAGTTCTTATTTTGTGCCTTATTATACAAATATATTTTTTAAATCATACAGTGTGATGGGGCCAAAACATATTACAGCATCAGACACCGCCTTCGCTAATTTACACACATCTATAATGTTACTTCTATAAATGTTATAATGGTCCTACATGGAAATTTGTCTTTGAGTATCTGTGCCTGTCGAGAACTCTAAGATTACTTGCGATGTCCGGTGCGCTGGCTCCTGGGATACACCTGACTAATGCTGCTGGTGCCTCTAAAGGCCTTGCTAACTTCATGTGCCTCACATTAGGGTCTCCAATAACCAGAACTTGGGTTTCTCAGCAGGTGCTTCATTAATGAGAGCAACCATGTTGGACATGTGAACTGGTGGGGAGCATTGCTCTGGTGGGCGACCTTTAGAAGCTCTCCTACCCTTATGCCGCTGATGCGAGGTCACCCATTTGCCCAGCTGTGAGAGCTCTAAAACCGGTGCTCTGGGCTACTAATTTCACTTAGGGCATCTAGACTGCTCTCTACAGTGCTTTATTCGCTCTCACTATCCCTCTGTAAAATCTGGATGTGCACTTCTAACGCTGCTAACTTTTCCATTAGGGAACGAAGTACACCTTTGGCATGTAAAATTATTATTAATGATGGAATGTGCATAGTTTTTTCCTGCCTTCTACGCTTTGTGGACCTTGTACATGCCACATACAATGTGTGCGTTTATTGCCGCCAAGTCAGGTGTCCGCTCGCCTTGTACTATATGCGATTGTTCGTTCCTGCGCCGGTGTCCGCTGGCGCCTATATATTTTATTTTTCTACAAAGTATTAAACAAGTACAGTTGAGTGTGGAGCGGAGTGAACACACTAGGTCCCTCTCACACACACTGATGCTTATGCCTCACGGAGCAAACATTTAAAAACAAAACGAGCGAGAAATCCGTGCAATCCAAGGTGTGAGAGCTTTTCACACTAAATAAACAGAACAAGTGTGTTAACTGCAAAATATGATGAGGGAAAGGGCAGGGGCATCACTTGGATTGAAAGATTGGGGGCGGGGCTTAGCCCCCAGGGTTATAGAAAGGACTTATAGTGAGGGTGTATAGTGAGCGCTGAAATGTTTTGCCAAACCTGAATAGGCTTCATTAATTTTATTTATTTTACATTTTTTTGGATTCCTTTCACTTAAGGAAACTTAAGTTAAGCAATGAACAGTTATTCACTTCTTTCTGTTCAACTACAGATCAACGGAGCAACTCACTAATAAGCAGCGGCATGTACCTTCCCCCTGGGTCCTAGTGCACACCGGCTAGCTATAGCAGTTTAAACAGTCTGTTCATAATTTGAATTAAATAATAATAACTAGACAATTTAAAATTTCCTGATTTATTTTTTAAGTTCTACATTTGCTCAGTGATCTCATATATGAAATGTACGGATATAAAATTTTAAATTATAATTATAGTTTATAATAATTTTAGTATTATAGATAGTATTATATATTGTCCATATTTTTTTTAGGGGGGCTTGAGATCATTTTAGGGGTGCTGACACCAATGGGTAAGGGAAAAGCAATTAAAAAAATATCTTACCCCATTGGCAGATAATTTTGTTTGTTTTAAACCATAAAAATAAAACACAATTTTTTACTTTCCCCCCCAGAAAACAGGGCATAATTGCTATTTCACGTG
>JBBIGC010076124.1:0-10550 GCA_037576955.1 Lepidarchus adonis
GTTTTATATAAAATGTGCTTAAAAGAAAAACATTTGGCATATTTTAATACCGCCTATATATTATTGAAAGCACAGTAGATATTTTAGCTCAAACTTGTCATAGTAGTCGGGGTTCCCTTTAAGGAAACAGTAGAGTAAGTCACTATAGAATCCTACTTTTGTCTGTTTTGAAGTGAGGAACGTCATGTCCCTGGCGCAGGTGTTTACTCATTATGACAAGTTAGCGTTAGCTCGTTAATAACAGTAGTAAAGCAGGGGTGCTATAGTTACTATGCACTGTGCATTACAAAATCTGTTGACATGTATTGCTACACTGCAAAAAAGCTTTTCTTACTTAGTAATTTTGTCTGGTTTCCAAATATCTAAAAACATCTTATATCAAGATTACAAGACAAGAAAAAATGTCATGAGATAATTAAGTGATGTATAAAACTGATTTAGATTCTCTCATTAAGGTTACTTTTCTTACCCCATTGGCAGATAATTACTTAATTTTTAAGGTGTTTTTTCAGAAAACAAGACAATTTCTTATGCTATTTCACGTGTGTAGTAAATGTATCTTGATTCTTACATTTTTGCAGTGTGCTTTTCACCATATAGGTTAATATTAACAAATATATTTGTGTGTCTTGTAGTTTTTAAAATTAATCTTAAAGTTAATCTTAAGCCCTGTTTAAATGTGGTGTATAATTGAACTATTATAAAAGCTCAAGGAGCTTTGTTTTTGTGCACTTTCTAAAGATTTGAAAGATGTTTTTGAATAAAGGGTTAGAAATAAATGCTTTTCTTGTTTGTTTTCTATCCAATTCTTTGGAAAAATAATCGACAGATTAATCAATGATTAAAATAATCGTTAGTTGCAGCCCTAGTATGGTGAGTTACTCCCAGAGTAACAAACAGAAGATCATACAAAATACAACACAGAGTACAGCACATTTTGCCGATTACTGGTATCATCATTTAATTTTGACCATTACAGATATTGGTGTATGCTACTGTGACTCTTTTCTGTGCCATTTAGTCTCGACTCACCGCTTCAGTCTTAGTCTCTGACTGCATATACGTCACGAGTAGTAGCCAATCATGAAGCTAAAGCAGTGTTTCCCCAAATTAAAACATTAGTCCTACACACTGAAGCGTCAAAACACCACATGGATCCTGTGAGTTATTTCCATAATGGAAAGCCTACCAACTTTCCCAGTTCCACTGCTGAAAATATCAGAATAACGAACATAATTGCGGTGATAACATGAGCCTTTGGAAGCGTAATGTGATTGGTAAAAAATATGCAGAATTTTAATGAAAAGTGAAGTAAATGCAATCTTCCATATGAGCCAACAATGTTACCTGTGCTGCCAAAGTGTTAATAGGAACAATGACTTCTGAAGTTGCACCAGAAACATATTCAAATCTTTATTAAAGTTTTATAAAATGTTACTAAACTGTTTGTTTCAAGTAAAACTTATATCTTATATAATCAAAAAATATTAAGTATTTACAAAGTTTTTTTTTTAAGTGTGTTGGGGATTGTAACATTCAAAATGGACCTAATTCTTTTGCATTTCATTTCAAAATATCAGTAATTAGCCCCCCCCCTACAGATTATAAATAATCTGTATCAAGATCAAAAGAAAAAATATTGGTCAACCTCTGGACCATTAATTTCTTTATAATCTGCTGTACATGAACACACACACACACACACCTTGGCCAACCAGCCCCAGCTTTGCAGCTCAACACCAAGTGAGCCATTTCCCCTTCATTTCCATGGTAACACAGACCTATTCAAGATGCTCTGGTCCACTTCCTGAAGTCACAATTTCAGTCAGTTCATCCACAAAGCTACATGTACGTGCACATACCCATCTGCCAAACACAATGATGGAATAAAAAAAATGTATTTATAACAAAACAAAAAAAGCCTCACCTCAATTCACAAAAAGTGTAGCACACAAAAGCATTCTCCAAACCTATGAAGGAAAGAATGATCTTGTGATGCAGTTATGCCGTCAGACTGGTTATGTGCGCTTGACAGGTTCCCACACAAACGACAAAGAACAATCTGAAGAAACTGTCCATCTAACTAAACAATCTGTGCAATCTCTCCACAAAAACGGGCTCTGTGAGAGATCTATACGCTTATTGATTTCCAAATGAATGACGACAAAAACCCAATGTGCTGGATGCTTCAGATTGTGCTTATGCCCATGATAAATAGATAACAAATGTCAAACATTTCATTAAAACCTGTGCCAAATACATTTAAATAAATGTTGTTTATTAATATCATAGGGATCACTAGTCCTATCATAGGGATCACTTCCTTTAGTGAAATTCTGAAAGTTACACTCTCAATTACACTCTCTCTGCTGCGGGTTTCCCCAGGGTGTGACATTTGTATCATTTTAGGCATTTAAGTTTCTTTTACGATTAATTATGCTGATACCGTTTTCAATATTTCTGGATATTGGCCAGGCTCATCTTCCACCCACAACCACAGGTTCTGATCACACACTAATGGAAAGAATCTATGATACATTAATTCCATGCTTCTGAGCTCAGCGAGTATGAACAAGTATGAACAGCCCCTTCGGCCAAAAATGTGCACGAGTGGGGTATCCTCAGTCACTGGAAAGTCATTCTTTTTCCACTGACGATGATTCTCCCGCTCTTGTTTCTGGCTAAGTGATGGGGTATTTTCTGAAGACCTCAAACTTACAAGAGACCGAAGAAGGAGGGAGAAGAGGATGAAAGGCATAGGACTTATCCAGAAAGAGAATTCAAACCCAGAAGGAAGAAGCTCAGACAATGATGAGATAATCAAGAAAGCAACAGACATCCTGAGTGAGTCACATCGTATGGGCTTACCCTCAGTATACACACGCACACCACACAGACACACACACACGGGCACACACGCACACACACCTATCAGTGTCGCTCAGTGCGTAATGAAAAATGCTCTGCCTTCAACAAATCAGCTAATTAAGCAGCCCTCACTGAACAGAAGCAGGTGAACATTAAAAGAAGCAGGGCCGTGGGATTTCAGGACCAGGTTTGGAGAAACTGCTAGAGGGACTTACTTTCTAAACGTCTAATCACTCACATGTTCACGGCCTCTCGATCCCACTTTATTAGGGATGAAATTATACTTCTGATTTCCCAATATTGCAATAATGAAACTCTCAATACAATTTTATGTCCATAATGAAATCTACCAAGAAAGTACTATTCTTTTTTTACTAGCAGAATATTATTTTGGACATAATAATTATAATATAATAATATGTAAGAACAATTATACAACAAAAGCTGCATATGAAATCACACAGTCATGCTTAATGCATTTGTAATGGATGTATTCTATTTGTATACACTATTTAGTATGGTACTGTGCGGATTGGGACGCAAGTGGACAGCTGCCTTTTTCCATTATGTATTCGGCTTCATGATCGATTTGTTTCCTCTAGCAGTGAAAACTGTAGCGGATCATCGCTGAGAATCATTACTAGTGTAAATCACTGCTTTGTGAACAACGCAAGCCAGTAAAAAAGAAAAAACATTTGACGCTAATCAGCAAGTACCAAACCAAGTTTCTTAAGTTAGTAAAAACACTGAAGTATACAGTCTAATGCAAATGTTTGGTCACCTCTTGATTAATAACAGATTTGTCCTTCATGGAAGAGTCAAAAGAAAAACTTACCCGTGTCCCCATCATAAAATCCAATGTCAGAAGTATGAAACAGAACATCTACCAAAGCCTGGTGTGTTTTGGAAACAAGTGCTGGACTGATTAAATTAATTAAACTCTTTGGCCACAATCAGCAAAGGCATGTTTGGAGAAAAAAGGAGAATTTCATGAAAAGAACATCTTGCCATTAAGCATGGGGGTGGATCTATCATGCTTTGAGGTTGTTTTGCAGCCAGACGCACAGGAAGCATTGAACAGGTGGAGGGAAGAATGGATTCCACTAAATACCAGCAAATTCTTTAAGCAAACATCACACCATTTGTGTAAAAAAAAAGAAAAAAAAAAAAAAAAGCTGAAGCTGAAAAGAGGATGGATTCTACAATGATCCTAAACAGACCTCCAAAATCCACCATGAACGAGACACAAGCTGAAGGTTTTGGAATGGCCATCACAGTCCCCGGATATAAACATCACTGAAAATTTGTGGGTAGATCTTACAAGAGCTGTGCATGCAAGACAACCAAATAATATTCCAGAACTAGAACCTTTTGCAAGGAAGTCTAGGAGAAAATCACAAGTACAAGAACTGAAAGACTTTTAGCTCTAAATAGCATTTTCAATCGGTGATATCTGCCAAAGGTGTTAGTAAGTACTGATTATGTAGGGTGCCCCACACTTTTGCAGTGCAGTTTTCATTTCTGTTCAATTTTTATCATAAAAAGTAACTATGCATCAATGTTTGCTGAAAATATTGTGTATTTATTCCCCATGTCCTAGAGAGACTGTTAACATGTTTTCAATTAGAAAATCACCAAAATCTGTTATTTATCAAGGGGTGCCCAAACTTTTGCATAAGACTGTATAAGAAACGGATTCAACATATTAAATTGTGATGCATGTGCTACTATTGCAATGAAACATTCAATAGTAATGGCAATGTCGATGACATGATCATACAAGCATTGTGACAATTTATCAATTAAATATATTGCCCAAATGAATTTCTCCCAACCTGATTCAATGCCACTTTCCTTCTCCCACCCACTCACTCCTCCTCCTCTCTTTTACTCTGTCTTTCTTGTTCATCTCATTCCTCCCTCTGTCCATCTTTCCCACTGTCTCACTCTTTCCTTCCTGCTGTTCTTTGATCTTCTGTGTCTCACCTCCCTTCTTCCTCTGTTGTTCCTTCACTAGTACACTCAATCATTCTTTACTTCCTTCTCTCCCTCTTCCTCCCTTGCCATGACAAGAAGTAAGGGTTTCACAATATACTGGTTTTGAAGAGAGACAAGCCAAAAAATGTTGATTGTTTTTAGGGCTGCAACTAACGATTATTTCAATAATCGGTCTATTATTTTTTTCGATTAATCGATTAATCGGATAAAAAAAGAAAGGGAGAAAAGCATTCCTTTCTAGCCCTTTATTCAAAAACAGAACTAAAATATTTGGAAAGTGCACAAACATGTTGCTTCTTGAGCTTTTATAATAATATAGTTATTTATACACCACATTTAAACACAGCTTAAGATAAACTTTAAAATTAAATTTAAAAAGACAAACACAAATATATTTGTCAATAATTACCTATATGGGACAAAGCACAGAATATACACTGCAAAAAATGCTTTTCTAAAATAATAGTTTTGTCCTGTTTTCAGACCAAATATTTTAAAAAATCTTAAATTAAGATACATTTACTAGACATGTGAAAAAGCATAAGAAATCATGTGTTGTTTTCTGGGGGGAAAAAAAGTCAAAAATTATGTCTCAAACGACAGATAACTGTATTGCTGTTTAATGCTGGTGTTCTTCTCCCCACCTTCTCTCACACCAACCCGCACACCCCAAAAAAGTTCCACATACCAGTGTGACTTCAGAGCTTAGAAACGACAGCTTTTTGGATTACAAGCCGTTTTAGTCAAGAGTGTGAGGGTCTAAGTCACCATGAAATGATTCCAAAGTGTTTTTTGACATTTATTTTATTTCAGTGTTACATCACACATTTTTTAGAATCCTCCTAACACAGCTGACATATTCATTAGTCTAACACAGGCTTGTTTGCTGGTGTTGCATTAAAGCATTTCATATGAGCCTGACAACTGCGCAGAATGACATTTATTATACTGCACTGCAGGGGAATACAGTATGATTTTTTTTATGTGTATAATGTTCAAGCGTAATCTGCCTGTCATTATGAATTCTTTTTAACACCGTAATCATAAAGAACATTTGATATGACACCCCTATCTGATGGTCAAACATAAACCTTTTGCAAACCCCAGAAGTTAATGGTTTAATTACTGAAACTGTATGTGTGTGTGTGTAGTACAGTACACACACATTGAGAGAGATCTGTCCACACTGAGAGCAATCAGAATTGTAAAATGCTTTGTGAGTTGTTTTGTCAAATTAACCGGCTGGCCGTTTTATCAAAGGCCTCAACATGCTTTCATCTCTCCCATCAAAAGCTCTTAGAACACTATTCAACATGAAGCGTAACCGCAGTTACGAAACTGCTACTACACATCTGACATTTATTCACAAAGCAGACCACGTGTAATGGAGTACAACCAAATCAATACAGCAAAACACCCCACAGGCACAACTAAATTTATAGGGCAGTCATTACACAAAGCTCACATTAAAGGTCAACAGTAATATCTCTCTGGTTTCTCAAGACAACTGAATTATTTCTCATCTAAAATAACACCTACATTTTATGAGCCCAACATGAAAATAGACTTTGAGACAAACAGAGGATGGAAAACAGTCAACTGTCCCTTGTAAGCATCTCTTATGTATAGGAGAGCACAAGAATGACATTAACACATTTATAATTTAAGATACAGAAATGCTGGTGGAGAGAATAACTCTTTATACTCTAACTGCTGTAGTTCACTCTGTGGTACAACAGCTGTAAACGCTTGGCACGTCCTCCGTTGTTTGTTAGCCGTGTTGTTTGCATCACCTACTGCAAAGGTCAGCAACCCGCGGCTCTTCAGCTACCTTGTTGAGGCCCTGTTTGGCCTTGACAAAAAACCTGTTATTTATTAATTAAACTTTTAATTATATTATTTTTGTTTATTTTGTTAGTTATCTTGGAGTTTGGGGTGATACCTGTGTATTTAACTTTATTAGCAGCAAAGTAAAATGCAAAATGTGCCAACATTCAGAGTAATGCGCTTTGGTCGCTATGGTAACGCATAAACATTCCTTTCAAAATACGTTTTCAGTGATGTTTTGGCGATCTCTGGGTTTTCTGCCATGACTGATCAAGAATACCTGCAAAGCTGATGTCTCTAACATACTTAGATGCTATGGATTGAGATTGTGTATTTTTTTTTTTTTTTAAAGTAGTATTTTTTGTATGACCCGGTGGTCATCTAAATTAAAACATGCGTCACGACCACGTCCATAGCCCTCGCCTTTTTCTGCATTGACAGAATTCTTTACCTTCACTGCAACTACGCTGCTTATGTGTGCTTGATATGTGGTGAGAGAAAGACATTTTAAAACAAGCACTCCGCAATTTCTGAAAAGTACCAACTAAACATGGAGTAATAGAGCGATTACAAAGCACTCCAGCCGCTAGTTTTGTGGCTCATGAGATCGTAAGGCGAGGAAGTCATTCACAGATGGAGAAATACATTAAAGAAACTTTCATAAAAATATCAGAGCATCTATTCTCCAAATTCAAAAACAGGACTTTTAAAATTAATTTTAAAAATTACAGAAAAACCGTCAAGGCAATTAAAAATGATGACAAAGTATAATTTTATTTATAAAACTGTACTATATAAAATATAAAATGTTTTTTATATTAAAGTGAGCTACATTTTATTTGAAATTTTACACAAACACAGGAAGGACTCAAAAGACGTGCGTAGTTCAGTGTTTAATTTATTTCAAAGAAGGCCTACACCTGCACACTGCACTTCTGTTTGTCTCATTGAGTTGTAGTTATGGGGAAAAATATATATATAAAGCTGTTTATAAGCTGTGTTATGTTTTGCGGCTCTAGACGATCTATCTTTAGAGGGGACAAAATGGCTCTTTTGATCGTAAAGTTTGCCGACCCCTGCCCTACTGTATACATATGCATGCTGAACATTATGTGCCTTGTTTTACAAACGTTGTACCTGGAACTCACGTTGGATAAAAGCTTCAGCCAAATGAATAAGTAGGGAGTGTTTATCATTTACTGCAATGACAGCTTCACAGCTTCATGCTTCTCACTAGCTTTATGACATTGTTCTGAGGCAATGCGTTCCACTCTTCCACAAGTGCTACACACAGTTCTTCCAGGTCTTCCAGGGGTGGAGTACGATCATTCAGTCTCTGCTTCAACTGGTCCCAGACGTGCTCCATGTGGTTCAGGTCAGGGAACATTGATGGCCATACCATATGAGGCACTCCAACTTCCTGAAGTCGAGTGGTCACAATTCTGCCCGGAGCATCATCATCCATGAACAGAAAGTTGGGGGGGTGCTGGCGGAATTGGGGGATGATGATGGGTTCTATGATGTCTCTGAGGTAAGGACGTGAAGTGACTGAGCCACGTACAATAACCAAATCTGTTTTGCTCTGACAGGTGATGCCTACCCAGACTGTTGTGCCTACTCCACCAAAGCAAACCCTGGGGACTATGCTGTCCTCAGCGTATCGACACTGACCCGACACTCATCAGTGAACAGGACAGTAGACCACTGCTGCATTGTCCAGGTCACATGGTCTTGTGCCCACCGCAAACGTTCACGGAGGTGTCTTGGTGTCAATGGAGTCACCTGCAACGGTCGTCTGGCATTCAAGCCAAAGCGGTGGAGTCGGTTGCGAATGGTTTGTTTGGAAACCCTAGTTCCCCTCGCATCTCATAAACGGGCCTTCAGCTGTGTGGCAGTTGTATAACGATGTCTGACTGCACAGGACCTTAGGTACCGGTCATCGTTGGGGTCCATCACTCGTGGGTCTTCACTCCTGGGTCTGTCATGGACTCTGAGAGACACCAAGTTCACGAGCAACTTCTGACTGACTGCCACTGACCCGAAGGTGCCATGGCCAGGTGACCGCTAAGTGACGTTGTGTGTTCATGGCTGTTTGAATGATGAACTTGGAATGACAGTGACAATACCAGCTTTTTATACCCACAGAATGTTGTCACATTGATAAAAGTTGTCTCTTGGTATTGGCCCCAATATAAGACACCTGTACACAATGAGACCATTAAATGGAAAACACAAAATGAGGTGTGTCCATTACACCAATACAATTGCCTCCCTATCCCACAAATGTCTGAAGTGAAACAAACACCATATGTATGACATCCACCAAGTCTCTCACAACTTAATGTGAGTAGTTTAAATAAAATGAAGGTTATGTGCCGGCTTATTCGATGTTTCTACATTCAGACTACATTATTTGCTGACACAATACAGCCATATTGCACACTGCACCAAAGGAGAAGGTTCTTTTTGAAAACTGCATTTACACCATTGGATAGCTTGCCAAAACAATCTTAACCTACCAATATCGATACAGCAGCAACTGTATCAATGCGCGTATTGTTAAGTAGATGACAATATTTTGCAGTATAGATTTTTATAGAGTCTTTTGATACCATTACAAAAACTAATTTAATCTAATTTACAGCACATTAAACTTTCTTATGCAAAAAAAAACCTAAATCATGAATCGACATGGAAGAGGATGTCGATTAGCCCTACAAAGAAATGAAATGATTTGCAGCTGAATATTAAAGTGTACCCTGCCTTTGATGAAAGAAGGAAATTCTGAAGGTCAGTGGTACATTGGGCTCAGACTGAAGCTGCAATATTAATTCAAACGGCTGCCTGTCAGCTGAGCGTTTAACCTCAATTACCCCAAAAAGAGAGGGAGAGATAATCCTAAAAAAGAAAAAAAAAAAACATTAAACCTTCAGTAACACCACACTCACTCTACCTTACACATATTAGAAGCTAAGTGCCATCTTTTAGTCACTATGGATCTGAGTTACAGTATCAGTCAGGATTATTTTCTATTCAAATGCAAATTAAACTGTCACAAAAAGTTTAATGCTATAACAAGTCAGCCCAGCAGCAAAGAGTAATTTGTATGTTTTTGTCCCACTCACTCGCACGTAATGAACAACAGCAGCTTTATGTTAGGAAGTTTAAATGAGTCAACATTTTGTGTATTCCAGCATTCAGTGTAAAATGGGGGTGGAAGTGGGTTACAGTAGGCTCCTGGCAGTGGGGCTGCAGTGAAATGTAACACGCTTTACCATTCCTCCCAAAATGCCAGTGATCTGGTCAAAGACAACCTCTCCCCACCATAGTATGGCTGTTGCTGTCAATTTTTAATGGTTGAAAACAGGCATTCAACAACTGTCCTCAACCATAAAGCACGCTTTGTATTTAAAAGAAAGTCAAAGACAAAAATAAAGAATGTGCTGGAATTAGTGAAGGAAATCTAGTGTTGAACACAGGATTTGTACAATAGCATTACTGCAGTTGAGATATGAATATTTACAGCTTGAATATTTACTCAGTTTGAAGTTTCCTTAAATGAAAAAAAGCTGCTCTTTACATGTCATCAGCCTTAGTTTTGTTGTATGCATCATTGATCAAATTATACTGTGATATTTATAGGCCACAGCCCAGCCCTGGTTGTCAGAATGGAGCCCTGCTTTCTCATAGCCAATCAGAAATTAGTGTTTCTCAGCAAGTGGGTGGGTCTGACTGCATCGCCACCGTTTAATCCTGTAAGCCCTCTAAATAAATTATGATTAGTCAGAGTGTGTGTGTGTGTGTGTGTGTGTGTGTGTGTGTGTGTGTGTGTGTGTGTGTGTGTGTGTGTGTGTGTG
>JBBIGC010076135.1:0-10550 GCA_037576955.1 Lepidarchus adonis
CACCTTGTGCTTCCACTCACTGGCCACTTTATTAGAAACACCCACCTTGTGCTTCCACTCACTGGCCACTTTATTAAAAAATGTTTTTTTATTTAATCGGTTGCTTCACACTCGTCTTTGTAACTGTTAGGTCCACCATCCAAAAACCTCCACCCAGAACATATCACTACCATTCCCTAGTCTCTTTCTGTACCCCAGTCAGGTGGAGCTATGAGGGAAGGGGTTTCTGAAAAAGTGGCCGGAGAGTGCACATCCATATTTATACATCAGCAGCCCAGTTGAACCAGTGACCTACCTGAAGTGACCACCCGTAGCCGCACCTCACCCACGTTTCCATGCACGTCTGGTGGGTTCTTGACCTGACAGCTGAAGGTTCCGTTATAACTGAACTTGACATTTCGGACCACGATGGAGGCGTCCCGCGAAGAAATATCCCCCGCCCATAAAACCTTCTTCAGGAAGCGTCCCTCAGATGGAGGGAAGGGTTTCTCATGGTAGTAGAACACCTAGAAGAACAACAAGCAGAGAACAGCACCCACAGCTGAGTCTTCGCATTAGGTACAAGCTGGTCAGATACTTGTGTCCACTCTTCAGCAAGAACTCCAAAAACTTCCCTATCCAGCAGCTTCTACAACAGTTATGTTTGCATTCATGTGTTGACCTGATGTCTATGAAGCGAGATGATCTATGCTTCATCAATGTCCAGCCATATCTGAACAACATAAATGCCCCTCACTCCATTCACTGTAGAGAAGTGAAAGTGACCATTTGTCATTGTGAACACACAAGGAAATGTGACCTTTGCATTTAACCCATCACATGTGCACCCCTGTCAACAATGCCCGAGAAGCAGTGTGATGGAATGGGATCTTGCTCAGTACCTCAGTGTTGGGAACCTTCCAACTACAAGCACAAGGTCTAAACCACTGGGCCACTGAGAATCAAAGCTCAGGAGTGGTGGTGCACAAGACCTTCATGGAAGAGTCAGCAGAAGAAAACGTTACCTGCATCCCCATCATAAAATCCAACCTCAGCAACATGCAGCAGAACATCTACAGAATCCTGATGTGGAAACAAGTGCTGTGGAGTGATGAAGTTAAAATAGAACGATTTGGCCACAATCCGCAAAGACATGTTTGGAGATAAAAGGAGCATTTCATGAAAGAACACCTTGCCAACCATTAAGCATGGGGGTGGATCCATCATGCTTTGGGGTTGTGTTGCAGCCAGTGACACCGGAAATGCTTTACAGGTGGAGAGAAGAATGGATTCCACTAAATACCAGCAAATTCTGGAAGCAAACATCACACCATTTGTACAAAAGCTGAAGCTGAAAAGAGGATGAGCTTCTACAACAGGACAATGATCTTAAACAAACCTCAAAATCCAACATGGATGATCTCAAGAGACGCAAGCTGAAGGTTTGAATGGCCATCACAGTTTCCTGATTTAAACATCATTGAAAATTTGTGAGTAGATCTTAAAACAGCTGTGCATGCAAGACGCCCAAAGAACATTACAGAACCTTTTGCAGGAAGAATGGGAGAAAATCCCAAGTACAAGAACTGAAAGACTTTTAGGTCTAAAAAGCGTTTGAAGCTGTGAAATCTGCCAGAGGAGGTGTTACTGATTACTAATTACGTAGGGTGCCCAAACTTTTGCAGAGCCACAATAATGTTTTTATTTTTTCATCTTTGTTCAGTTTTTTTTGCAGTTTTTTTGATTAAACAATGACCAAAATATGTTATTTATTGAGGGGTGCGCAAACTTTTGAGACTGTATGTAAGTGTCTATATGTGACATACAGTCTCCTCTTGTCCCGGGACCAGGGGCCTGAAGCTCCAGGAGATGGTGAGGGCAGAGCGTCGGATTGGGACGGAGCTAGAGAAGGAACACTTCAGCCGAACATCCGTCCCGTTCACCGCTTCCACGTGACCCGATGTATACACTCGAATAGCACACACACTCATCCATCCTGCAGAGAGAGAGAGAGAGAGAGAGAGAGAGAGAGGGGTTAAAAGCTCAGAGAGAATTAGTCTTGGACGACTGACACTCCACAACACCCCAAATTATGTACCTGAGCCTGGACACCATCCTGGGATGGACACGTGTACGGTCAAAAGACAAACTGAAGGTCTGACAGACTGTCCTTGCTGCCACACCATTGAGATTAATATATGTAAATGAGCTCTTTTGTGATTGGCTGAAGCATGAATACTTCTTATTTCACTTTTGAATGGGCGGGGCAAAACTGCTGAATAATGTGTGACATCACAAAAGCAGTGAACTTGGGCTTGTTTAACAGCATGTACGGACCTCGCGCACCAGGGGGGCATTCCTCTCATAAATAGCCAGGGTGTGTTCCTAAGAGACAGGAACCCATTTTATCTTATCAGAGAACTTTTGGCTTCCTTTAAACGCCATTACGGCTGCTTCACACACACACACACACACTCACACATACACACACATATACAAACAGCCTTGTTTTATCTCCAGTAGGATGCGCTTTACCCGCTGATGAGCTTTAAATGAATCTTTAGGACAGAGATTTACATCTGAGCTGAACTGTGTTAGCTGGTATATTGTAGTGAAGATAAAGAAACAAGCTCCACAGACCAATAAAGCATAACGTAAGTCAAAAACACCAAAGCTCACTTCCCTATTCATTGTTTTTCTTGGAAAATATTATTTCTTCTTTATTAGTTGCCGGAAATGTGAGCATATGCAGCCCACCCAAAACCTTTCATCACAACCCTGGTCAACACACGTGCCTTATACATTGCCCCACCATTTGTCATCAAGGGCCATTTTGTCCCCACCACTTTCTGAAAAATCATTGTTTAATGGCTTTGCAGCCAAGGATGCTAATAGTAGCGCTTTTGCGACTGGAAATTTTGTTCATAATTACTTCATATAGTACTTCAGCTGCTCAAAATTCCATAATGATTCATCATGCACCAGGCCAATCAGACAGACACACTCTGTGTCTATGAAGCCACACTGTTGTAGTCTGTGTAAAATGTGGTTTTGCATTGAGACGTCCCCTTGGTGGCAGCATATGTCTCTCTAAAACCCTAAATACACCTATGATTACATGGTACCTCCACATTTGTCCTGAAGTTTTTTTTTCAAGCCTGTTTTATTGCATGTTCTGCATTTTGCCAAATACTTTCAGGCTTCTTCCTCAACATCAATATCCTCAGTATTTACTCCCTCAACTTCTGACTCCTCATCCTCTTCAGTATCAATGTCCAGCCTTTGGACATGGAGGACGGCTTTGTGTCAGGTTCAAAGCCCCAGGTTTGCCAATAGTTTTTCCATTGTCTCATTGAGAGCTTGTTGGAACACTCTGTGTTTCCAAACAGTGACTAATTGTGCTCAGAGGTGGGGGGGATTTGGAGGAGGATGGAGGTTACAGGTGCGACGCCCAGAGATCCACAAAGTCCCTTCCACCAGGTGGATGCAGGTATGTGTTGGCTTGACTGCCAGATCACATCCCCTTGCCAAAGGCTCTGCTTGGTGCGGTATTTTGCCAAACAGCCAATAACTTTACCTGTATCAAGGCTCAGGTAGTGAGACACGGTAGTAATAACTGTGTAAGCACTGTAGATCTCCTCTCCAGAGAGTACGCGTTTGTCATATTTTGGGTCCAACATATATGCTCCTGCATGTACTAGCTTCATACAGTGGATGGCGTACTTGTCATTTTTCTGTTGAATAAAAAGGGTATAAAACTGCTAATGCAATGCAGACGAGACAAATGGAATGGTCTTTAAAATACTTTACAACTGATGTATAAAATCTTATGGTTCCATAAAACTACATCATATTTACAGTATCCAGCACCATGATAAGCTAGCTTCTTTAATGAAACTGTGCTAGCTAGCTTAGCATATCTGGTTTACAAGTTAGCTAGCTACACTGTAAATACATTTTGATGTAATAGTTGCTAATAAAATGAAAATGTGTGGCTTCAGTATTCTGTATCTGTGTTTAAAAAGTAGCTTTAGTAGTTCATAATTCTAGAAATCATTGTATATGTGATGGAGGAATGCTCAATGTATGTAGGGGGTGTGGCTTAATAGCCCAGCAGTAAGTCATGTGCTGTGTGTCTGTGAATAAAGAATAGAATAGATACAGCGTAACTGTATTTACATCAAATCTGATTGTTTTAGCCAAGATTACGCTACAATAAACTTTATGTTCACAACCTTCTACTTTGAAAATTTCCAGTTAATTTCTGTTAATTCCCATAACTTTGATAATTCCTGGAATTCTGCAACCGTAGCCATAATACATAATACTTGCACAATACTAATGACTGTATGATACTGTTACAAGTTACATTTCTTGATGCAGACTGTGTTAAGTGACAATAGTTTTCTGAAATACTCTTAGGTGGCTATATTCCTCACAATAACATTTCTTAGACAAAGTCTGAAGATCATGCACATTCAACAATGGTTTCCTTGCTCTTTATGTCTCTGAAACTTTTCACAGTTGTAGCTGAAGACATATATTTTCTGTAATCTGTTCTTTTTCAACTGATTAACAATTCTTCCATATTTTTTTGACAAAAAAGGGGTGAGACAGCATCCATTCTTGGTTGCAGGGATAGAACCTTTAATGGATTTTGGTTTTATACCCAATCATGATAGTTTAATGTGAAGTCTTCCAAAATGCCCCTTTTTATTTAGTCTGACTAGTTATTTACCAAATGATATTACTGCACTAAGATATTCATTGTGTTTATTATGTGTTGAGTTGATTAACAGTGTTTGTATTATACAAACTGTATCAGTAATAAATAATAAATCCTCTTTATCAAGGACTTATATAACCAGATGTGAGGGAATAAAACTTTGGAATCTAGCATGTTCTAGCATATGTTCTACCATGCCCAGAAAGGATGTAACCTAGAGCTCTAGACTTTGAATTTATAGAATCATCTGTAAATTTAGATCCTCAGTAAAAGTTTTGTCTTAGATTAGTTGTCCTGAACCTTGTTCTAATATAGCAACGGCCTTGAAAGAATATAGTTTAGCAGAATTAAAATGGTTTATTACAAAATATTGTTGGCATATACACAGTATATGACTGGCATGCTGACATAATATAATTATTATTACATATAAAATTATTATTACAATATAAATATTATTACAATATAAATACTATTACATAATTGAATTATGTCAGCATGCCAGTCATATAGTCTTCAGCTACAACTGTGAAAGGTTTCAGAGACATAAAGAGCAAGGAAACCATTGTTGAATGTGCATGATCTTCAGACTTTGTCTAAGAAATGTTATTGTGAGGAATATAGCCACCTAAGAGTATTTCAGAAAACTATTGTCACTTAACACAGTCTGCATCAAGAAATGTAACTTGTAATGGTATCATACAGTCATTAGTATTGTGTTAGTATTATGTATTATGGCTACGGTTGCAGAATTCCAGGAATTATCAAAGTTATGATGTTTACACCTCTGGTTCTTCTGGACCGTTTTTTCTAAACTGCTTGCGTTATATCTGCTTAATCTCTTATTTATCTTATTTTCTACTTGTGTGTGATAATCTAGTTTAAGTTTTAGCTTAGGGTTAAGTTTTTAGCCTAATAATCTTTAATTATAGTTTATTCTCACACAGTCTGGAGCGGATCATGATGCATTTCACTGCTTGTTGTAAGTGTGTAATTAGGCATGTGATGAATAAACATCTTGAACCTTAAATCTTGAATACTGGATGTAAAACAACAGATGCAATTATGCATTGTAGAAAGTTTACAGCCCCCGGAGGTTCAGTCATCGGGTCAACAGCATTGGGCAGGAATTTAAATTTAAAATTTTGTGCTACATCAAAAAATAGCCAATTTGTTCCAGTTCTGACCCGTAAGCCTAAATAATTTTTGGGGTATACAGATGTGTGTGTAATATTCAATGTATGTGTAAGATTCCAGCCAATGTTCAACTATACGAATAACTGAAATAAAACCTAGAACTATTATAGTATGAATGCAAGTATTTTTAATGTATACAGAATATTAGACAGAATTATACACTCACTGGTCACTTTATTGGAAACACCTACCTCATGCTTCCACTTGCTGGTCAGTCTACTGGAAACAAAACTGATGTTTCTTCTATTCACTGGCCACTTTATTAGAAACACCAATCTTGTGCTTTAACTGACAGGCCACTTTGTTATAAACTTCTTGTTATTTCATAATGCAGTAAATGTAAATCATATATCAGCATAGTGAGAATAAATGTGGACATCTTTGGGTTACTGTATGATGATTATACATGCAGCCTTAGTGGTCATTCATGAAGGACGTGCGTCGGTAAAGAACCTAGACTGACCACAGATAATCTGCCATATTAAAGAGGATTATGGGATATGAATGGTGGAGCTGAGCTCCTAAGTCAAATCCCTGACAAAACACTAACTAGTGTTAAATGTGTATATGTTCAGGAGACAGAACACTGAGATCAGGCCCACATATGGAAAGGTCATGTATCTATATGTTCTGATTATAATTAAATAGTAACACAGAAAATCTGATCTTTTTGTGTCTTTATTGAGAACAACCATAAACAACTTAGATTGATAGTAAAAAAAAGTATGTGAACCCTTGGAATTAGTAACTGGTTGACCAGTTACTGGTCAACAATGACCTCAGTCAGGAGCTTCCTGTAGCTGTGGATCAGACCTGCAGATTGTTCAGGAGAAATCTGAGCCCATTCCTCCATTCTTAGCACTGTCATATTCTTTAAACGCCTCATGTGTGTATGGGTCTCTTGAAGTCATTCCACAGTATCTCTATTGGGTCGAGGTCTGGGCTCTGACTCCAAAAGGCAGTTTTTCTGAAGCCGTTCTGCCGTGAACTTGCTCCAGTGTTTTGGGCCATTGTCCTGTTGCATCACCCAACTTCTACAGACCTTCATAAATAACTCAATCTCACCAGTATTCCTGTGAGTGTCTCTTTCACAGATTTTAGGCATGAGGCAATGTTCTTTATAGTAAGTAGCTGCTTCCGTCATGGTGTCCTGCCATAAATACACTACTTGTTCAATGTTTTACATACTGTAAACTGAGGAACTCAGAGGTTAGCCAGTTCCAATATACGCCTTCAAATGTTTGCCTGTCACTCACTGTTCCTTTAACTCATTGGGAAAAAAATGTTGTGGCAAATAATGTTTGTCAATACCTTTGACTCATAAAGATCATTTCACATTTTATGACAAATTAATATAGAAAACCATGAAATTCCAAAAGATTCACATACTTTTTGCTGTCACTGTATATGTCCATTTCTGTATATAATAATAATAATAATAATACACCCCATATGTATTACACAGTGTTTATACACACACACACACACACACACACACACACACACACACACACACACACACACACACACACACACATGCATAAACCTCCATAAACAGACAAAGTGTTCCAAAGAAAAAAGCACCGACTGTAGGAAAAAAACTTTAGATGCATCATCCATCAAACAACCTACACATACTCACCAGGGAGTGAAAACTGAATCTTCCTTTGCAGACAGAAGTCCGAGTGAAACTCCTGCTTCCCTGAGAGGAAATGCCAACAACTAAACAAAACAACCTCAGACCAGCATCGTGCCATCACAAAAACGACCTCACTCAAACAGATAACACAGTGTGACATCCAAGACATAGAAGTCGCAGTTTTTACAAAAATCTGTTTTTCTAGTCCACATGTAATACAAAAATTGTGTTTTCAGAAATCTCCACCTTGGATGGTGTTTTCAAAAATGTAAATTTTCAGGCACCAAAAATGCTGTTTTTGTGTGGACAGATGCAAAACACACAGAAAAATCAGTTTTCAAAAATACCCAGCTACGTGTGGATGGAGGCTGAATGCGCAGGAGCAGTTTACTGTGATTGGCTGTTGTCCTGAGTGGAACACACAAAAGAACCTATTAGACCAGAAAACTGCAAAGAAGTAACAAGAACCTTCACCTTCTGTTATTTAAATGTAGTGAAGTAAAAGCCCAAAGTTATATTATACTCATGTACAGTACAGATACTCAAAAACTGTACTTAAGTACAGTACTTGAGTAAATCTACTACGTTACTGTCCACCCCTGGTTTCAGGTGAGCAGAAAGAGAGAACCTGAAACCACTGACAGAGAAGAGAATGACAGGTGGAGTCCAACCAATACATGGTTTCTGATGAAGAGCAAATTACATTCTGTGAATTTATTGGCCTCAGTGCAAATCCCAGCCAACGTCTTATGTAATAACGTCTGGATTAGTGTCTCGTCTATATATGGCCTGGCGAATAAAACCTGCTCATATTGAGGTTCATCAGTTTTCACATTTTATTCACTCCCTCTTTAAATAAAGACACGTGTGTTTGTAATAAAATGACTCGGGGGTGGAAGTTGCTTATAAAGTGGCTAGTGAATGAAAGCAGAAAGTAGGTGTTTCCAATAAAGTGTCCAATGATTAAAAGTACAGTGTATGTGTTTCTAATAAAGTGTCCAGTCATGTGTTTGAGTGAGAGAGGTGGGTGGGTGGGGGTTTTGGGGGTTTGCAGTAAATCTTTCCTGTAGAATGTCTAAAATAGCTTTGGCATAAGAGCTTTTGGAAACTAACACAATGGGAGTCTAATAGCTTCACCATTGTTCTTCTGCTGGAGTTACTTCACCAGCTGCTGAACCTTCTTACTTACACAACATTACCCCGGCACACCTTAAATGACCTTTAGCCCTAAATTCATAGTGATCTATGACATCATTACATCCTCTCCACCACGTTAATTTTGTGACAAACAGAAAATCAAAAAGGTATTTGGTGCTCAACACTGTCACAAACACTATCAGTTCTTTCTTACAGGATTATGTGGATATTTTGTGGTTAATAGTAAAAATACTGTTTAAAAAGCATAATCTCTATTCTTCCTCCTGCTGTCAAGATCAAAATGTAACATTATTATAATTACACTAATTGCATTCAATATAAACAAAATACTCAAATAGTTTTGAATAAGCATGTTGTAAATGTTACACTGCAGCGCTATGAATTATTTATAGCCAGTTCTGTAATGTTTCCTAGTTTAATCATTCAGTCTAATAATTCTGCAATTCTGTCTTCTAAATATGAATTAGAGTAGAGCTATATTTTATATATATATTCATTAAAACTGTATTGTAGATATTATTTTTTTTATAAATGTCATCTGGATCATTTTAGTAGAAATGTATTCTAGATAATAATTTAGTGAAAATGTATTCTAGATAATACTTTTAGTAAATATGTATTCTAGATCATACTTTTAGTAAATATGTATTCTAGATATTCATTTTTGTAGAAATGTATTCTAAATAATAATTTTAGTAAAAATGTATTCTAAATAATAATTTTAGTAAAAATGTATCCTAGATAATAATTTTAATAGAAATGTATTCTAGATAATGCTTTTAGTAGAAATGTATTCTAGATATTCATTTTTGTACAAATGTATTCTATATAATAATATTAGTAGAAATGTATTCTAAATAATAATTTTAGTAGAAATGTATTCTATATAATAATATTAGTAGAAATGTATTCTAAATAATAATTTTAGTAGAAATGTATTCTAGATATCTCTTTATCTACCTCACTTGACAAAATGTCCATCTGACAACATCACTCATTGTGTTTTTAGTTTGAAAAATATGATTACATTTTGTGCAATCCCATATGCACTCACTGGCCACTTAATTAGAAACACCCACTTTGTGCTTCTACTCACTGGCCACTTTATTAGAAACACCCACCTTGTGCTTCCACTCACTGGCCACTTTATTAGAAACACCCACCTTGTGCTTCCACTCACTGGTCATTTTATAAGAAACCTTGTAACTCCATTGTATCAGTTACAGACTGTACCGCACCCATAAATCTGCTCCGCCCTCCTTTAATGAGTCCAAGTTACCAACTGGCAAATTAAACAATCTTGTGTGTGGGTCTTGTGTGATAACACATGCTGTGCATCAACAGAGCAGCTCCAGTCTCTCAACTTCCAGTAAGGTTCCAGTACAGTGGCCAATCGGTGTAGGGTAGTTGTGGGCCCCGCCCACCTTGTGATTACTGCCAATATGATCTGCTCTGCTAGCACTATCATCTCTAATCCAATTTCCACCCTGAGTCAAGGTCACTACCCACCACTGTCAGGATGCTGGTGGTAGGGTGGGATTTACACTCCCATCATGCTTTGCACAAGGTTGAGCTTGGCCACTAGAACCAGCTGTGCTTTACTGTTTAATGCAGCAATCATGCAGCCGCACACTACATTTGTGAGGCTTTGAGGCTAATGAGTTAACAAGCAATGAAGGATATACTCCACCGATTAGCACGGAGCTGAGCTCTTAAAAATCTCATATTATTATTATTATTATTATTATTATTGTTAATAATAATAATAATAATAATAATATAATATAATATAATGTAATATAATATAATATAATATAATATAATATAATATAATATAATATAATATAATAT
>JBBIGC010076172.1:0-10550 GCA_037576955.1 Lepidarchus adonis
CTCTCTCTCTCTCTCTCTCTCTCTCTCTCTCTCTCTCTCTCTCTCTCTCTCACTTAAAAAAATATCTCAAGACAAACCTCGTTTCTTATTCAAGTTGCTGTAATTAAAAACTGTCTCTGGTTTGTTAACTGTCTCGACCTTTTATTTAACCGACAAAAGAACAACGAAAAAACGTTTAGAAAACATTTCCTTTTAAATACACGTTTTAATTAGTCTTGGAACTGAGGAGAGTAATTGTCTCATTTCCTGATACTTGTCTTCACTTTGTGTGATGTATTTTCAGTAGGAGACACATCTGGATGTTTGACAGTCCAGTCCAGTCCAGCACACGCGCTCTGTTTGTGAAAAGGACTTGTTGGGCTTGATGGCAGCAAATGAGTCTCTAAAACCTTCACACATACTGTATGTGAGTCACCTGTGCGTGTTACCTGTGTTACAAGTTCACCTGCGTACTGTGGAATGTGAAATAGTAACTTAAATATTCTACAAACTCTTCAGTCTTATTTTGCTCCATCACAACATTACAAATTCATAATGAGTTTTTTAATTACAAAATACAATCAAGTGGGTCGACTTGTCCTTGGACTTTTGTCAGAGTCTCGTGTGGAATTCAGTGGTGTTAATAAAGAATTTCCCATTTCCTTCAGTAACAGCCTCTGCTTTTCTGGGAAGCTGTGAGCTATGAGGATTTGATTTCATTCGTCCATGGGCTTTATGCAGGACATGCACTGATGATGGACAATTATTTCTGGATCAGAAATGCCACTCTAACTCATCCCAAAGGTATAAGATGGAGCTCCATCAATCTGGAAAACGCACTGCTCCACTGCTAAGGGACTTTATACCCCTTTGTCTAACACATGCTATTGTGTTTTCTGGCCATACACTCACTCATACCTGCAGAGCAGCCCGTTCTGTTAACAAGCTTTTCTATGGAGATTACAGCAAAATGCTTGTCCTCAATAAGTTCACTTTAAAGTATTTAGTATTTAGCACTGTTTTAACACATATAGCAATATCATTTAGATTAGACAGTACCAAAATTTGACATGTGAACTTTTATATTTCTACGTTTACTGCATTTAAGTTGCTTTTGAAGGGCTGAGAAACTTGGACAAGTTCCTCGACTTATGACGTACTCGACTTATAAAAATTTGTAGTAGTGACGCTGACCCAAACCCCGTTTTATTTTATTTTTATGGTGTGAAAGTATCTTTAATAAAATGCTCTGAAAAGTGCAATACAGAGCCTCAGGTGGGTGAATGTCTCCCTCTGGTGGAGTAATAGAGAATCGGTCGCAGGGAATTACAAACATAGACACTTATGTGAGGGATTTCGACTTACGACACATAATGAGCAATGGAAGTCCACACAAAGCAAACGACACGCAGTAAAGCTGACGTGATTGTACAGCTATGCACACTGACGGAATTGCAGAAATGCACCAACAGCAAAAGATTTTAGAGCCGTGAAATAATGTTAATGTAATACTTTTTATAGCCAAATCCAAGTCAAGAATCATTTTGAAACTTTTAGCTTTAATAGATTTGTTCTCACTATTTACAGTAAAATACATGATTTCTGTCAATGTAGAGTTGGCAGGAGAATAGGATTCTATCTTTGCCAATGGTACGTAATTCTGGACGCGAGGACAGGACTCTCTTACCCGTTGCTGCAGATGTAGAGTGGCAGCATGGGAATAAAACATGCTTACTTTTATGTTTGTGCTGACATGTGCAGGTGCAGCTTGCCAGTGCTGGGACGGGCCCGTACAACCCCCTCCCCACAACATCCCTGCTGTGATAATGAGCAGGCCATGAGCAAATGCCATAATTACTGCTCTTCATGCACCTTGTTGCAGAGAGGAAAGAGGGAGTTGGGTTCTTTTCAGAATTTCGCACATTCACCTTCTGAGATTTGAAGGGAAACTACATCATTAGAAGAAAAACACTAAAGTAAATATGCACTGTGTTTTGGAAGAATTGTGAATTATTTACTGATTGAAACACTTGGAGAAAACACACGTATGTTAATTTGCCTTAATAACATTTAATAATTTAAAGCAATATAATAGAGCATTGATAATACTGTGCATTATCTTTATACAGTGCAATTTTACCACTTATTGTAATCTTTAATAATGTGCAATAACCCATGCTGCATACTTCAATGGATATGGAAATATAACATATACATTTTTATATGTATATAGTGCTGCCGAACATTTTCGCAACTTTGCACCATTTATTTATTTCAAATACATGTCCACACTGGAGAAGCTGCTCTTAATCTCACTGCATAGTGACAATAAAAGGCATTCATTCGTTCATCCATTCATCCATTCATTCATTCATTCATTCATTCATTCATTCATTCATTCATTCATTCATTCATTAAACCACTTTTCTATATATTTCCATAAATGTAATGTGTTTAAAGAACTTTGTCATTATGTAAAGGCTTCAAAGCTAATAGGCATTTGGAACATTTTAAGAACATTTTGAAAACATTTGGGAAAGCCTTTTGATACACTACCATTAATTGTTTGCTCAAATAATGAATTAGTTTAAGACGTTATTTTTGCAAATCACAGGCCCAAAACTTACTGACAACATCTTGAAAAAGCTTAAAATTTTGTACCCGCTGAGGATTGTGGGAGCTACAATACCACGGAGTCATCCGATGTGGAGAATCTGGAGCTTCCCAAAGGTCACACTGTGAGTAAAGCAAATATTTTTTGAGTTTTGCCTTTAAGCAAATGTGAAGAAAGATTCTTCTTGCTTGAGAAAACACTCCATGACATAAACCCGACATAAAATGTTCTTGGTAGTAGTGTCAGATGATTGGCTGTATTGCAAGAGTGTGACTGAGTAACAGATCTGACTTTATATCTCATGATTCATGCTTAACTCTTGAATCTCTGTAACTTCAAGCTCTTCTGTCGTTTGAGGAGGAAAACATAAGGAAGCGGAAGTGCCTGTTAGTAGATGGACTATTACTCAGAACTGCTTTCTAGCACTATTTTTAGCACTGACTTAAGCTGTGAGGTCAGCATATAACACTCTGACTCAGAGTATTTCAGTGCTATTATCATGTTCCCTGAATCAGGACGTCCAGTTTAAACCAAGCAACATCATTTAGTTCTTCACTAGTCATTACCTCATGTACATAAAGACAAGTCAGGACATGTGTAGTCAGAGAGATTGTAAAACAAAACTTAATTGGACCTTATGAAATAGCTTCACATCTTGTGAGCAGTGCACTTTGGGATTCCACTTCCGTAATGTATTTCTTTTCAAGAATGTTTAAAAAGCAGTTTCCATATCTGACACTGATTCTAGCTGTTCACCAATTGCAAGCACATAGTGTGACCCAGCAGCACCTGACCTAGTCTATGCATTTTATACCTTGAAATAAGAGTTATTTCTAAAAATAAATAAATAAAATTAAGTACAGGGGGTCCTCAACCTATGTCGTATTAGACTTAGGAAAATGAATGGTTCCGTCACTTGCTTAAAAAAACATGTGTATTTACTGTCATATATGGTAGTAGAATCAATGTGCAGTGTGTGAGAACCAACGTTGTATTTCTCTATTTTTACTGAGATGTTTTATACTTTATTAACTGTTAGTGTTGAATAAGAGTTGGGATGTGGATTGGTGGGTGAGATGGGGGGTTAATAGAGCACTGTGCTAAGGCACAATCAGTGTGGTTGTTGTTGCCACACTACCTCTCTAATGTGTTTACTGCTGTGGTGTATGTTGAAGCATTAAAAATATCATTTCTATCTGGAACAACGTTTCCTAAATGCTTTACTGTAACATGAGAGTGTTCATGTTGCTGGCTGTTAATAAAGCACAGTGGTTGAACTATCGCTATCCTTATTTTCAGCATTATAAATAAATTTAGCTGTAGAGCCATGTGAATAATTATTCTAATATTAGGCTACTGCCCTAAGACTAAATTGTAACAATGTTAATTGTATATAGAAAAGTTAATGGTTGAGAATAATGAATAGAATCGTAGATTCTATAGATAATAGATTGGATAATATATTCAACTATTACAAAATGCCTTGTTTCTGCCTCTATGAGCTTTGACAAACTGTAATCTTTCTCTAATTATTTTTGAGAGTTTTGGAAAGTTTTTCTTGACTTGCCTTATAGGTCAGATTTGTTCAGTCTCTTTCTGATCGAACAGTCGGACATGATTAACGTATGAGGTCCTTGGACATTGCTTTTGCAGGCAGAGTTCACACTAAGCTGTGCCCGGTGTGTGGGTCTGAATGTGGCCGTCTGGCTCCCCCAGGTCATCAGTCAGGTCAATCATCCAGGCCGGAGTGAGCGCTGACCGCCGCCATCCGCCCGCACACCAGGACACCTGAGAATACTGGCAACTTTATTAACACATTTCCTCTAGAACCACAGAACCTGAGAACTTGCCCAAAAACCCCTGCATCCCCCACTCCCAAGATGCCTTGCGGCCGGTGGAGCGGCAAATCCCTCCCAACATTGCTACAATATTCATTTCTTTTCGCTTGGTCTCAAGTGTGGGATGATATAAGCCATTAATTATTTTGTATTAAAAGACAATCATTGAACATTTTAATCACTTTAAAATATGAATATATGGCTTTTGGCACTGCTGGATATGGAAGGCTGAGTGTACAGAAAGGAAGTCGGTATATACTTGCAATAAACAAGCTAAACTCCAACGGAGAGAGAGAACGACTAACCTTGTGATCTTTTTAACTAACCCCTTCAAAAATGGTCACTAGCTTCTATTCAAATATGTGTGTTACTGTGCTTCTAGTTTCACACAGAAAGAATGTGTGTGTGTGTGTGTGTGGCTGTGTTGTTGAGTTTTCACGCATGGTCAAGCATGAGGATAGAGGCAGAGATGTGTGAAGAGGCAGTGGACTGCGATGCCCTTCCTCAAATGGCATTTGTAAAACGATTGGGAGATGAGAAAGGGGGGGGGGGGTGTGGGGGGGGGGTATTTCCAGGGCCAACAATGATTGAGGGGGGGCAGCAAAAAATTGCTGCAAAATTGGTGTAAGAAATGGTTGTGGAGAAGCAACAGAACTGCTGGTTCACTCCTCAGAGCTGCTAACACTAGAAAAACAAACATCACCTCTTAAGGTGTAAAGAAAGGCCAGTTTTATTATTTTTCATTCTTCCTGGGTACATTTAATAAAGCATTCATTAACACGACAATGTTTTTCAACCCAATTCTTATCTACGGCATCTGAATGGAATGGTCAGTTTTCAAGGACAAGACCTTCACTGCAGTTGCAAAACAATGGAGTAAAACACATTATATTAGAGAAAGCAAGACGGGTGCTACAAAGAGTGCCCACCAGCTTCTATTATATACTATTGTTATGACAGTTAAACAAGGTGAAACTCTCTATCTGCCACATCTGTATTGTACGGTTGATTGTCCGTGGACAACAATTTCAACGTGTGCTCCAGCAAAAGAACGAAGAGCCCATTGACTTGAATAATGCATAATAGTTTGTGATGAGCTGTCGTTCCAGCACCTGTGCATTGGTTTCTACAGGGAACACGGGAAATTACAGGGACATTTTAGTCTGTGGTAATTGGCTGTGGGCTACAGATGTGGCAGATAGAAATTTGGCAGAAATAATGTACATGTTTTACAGGGTATATTTCATGGAAAGTTTTTAAAATGAAAGAGTATGGGATAGTTTGCAAACATTGCTTCAAAATACACTACACATTCTCCAGTTCATACAAGGAAATATATTCATAGTCATTGTTAATGAAAGGTTTTCCCACATATTTACACAGATCTGCCCATTGATCAGACCATGGATATGCAATACTGATTTGGCTCCACTGTTTCAGGTTATGTACTGTAATGACACGCCTGAAAAAAATATAAGGGTTAATTTAATCCATACAAACTGTTCCTTCAGAAGTTTAAGCTTGTAGGTCATGAGCGGCCTCAGGGAAAACTGTTATAATTACACCCCAAGGAAAAAAATTGCAAGTGGACCTCAGAAAACTGCTTAAGAAAAGTTATAATTGGGCCTCAGGAAAAAAAATGGCTTAAGTAGATCTTAAGTAATTGTGTTAAATTGATCTCAGGGAAAAAATAAAACATGGTGCTTAATGATAGATTTTAAAACATCAAAATATTACTTTGCCACTGTAATAATACAAAGCTGTATTTTTGAATTTCTAATATACAATTTGAAAAAAAATCGTGCAATTTTATGATTAGAATGGTTGAAAGGAATCTCTTTAACTTAGGTTTTTTTTTTGTTTTGTTTTTTTTTGTTTTGTTTTTTGCCATTTTGGTGATATAACATAAGATAAGAAGAACTTCATTAATCCCGAAGGGGAAATTCTTTCGTCATAGTTTTTGCATCACATTATGCAAATGAGGGTCCACTACAGGACAGTGGTGCTAATGGCCATTCACTGTTTTGTGTGTGTGTGTGTGTGTATACATACATTTACATTTACATTTATTCATTTGACTGACACTTTTGTCCAAAGCTGCTTCCATCTGCAGGAACAATCAAGCATTTGGTTCATGCATGACATCACTGACGTGAGTGTTACAAATGCATTCAACACATATATTACTGTTTCCAGTAAGTGGATGTAAACAAACATGGCACATGGTGTGTTGTGAAAGTAGATGAAGTCACACATTTTTGACAAAAACTTTATTTTCCTCGTCCATGCATAAATATATTTTCAAAAATGTTAAAAAATTTCCACCTTGGAGTTTACATGCGGATGGAAGGCCAAAACACATAGGAAAGGCTACGTTTTCAAAAGTATGTGTGGACAGAGCCTAAGAACTGAAGTACTTTCTCTTGCTTTTCAGCCATTAAAGTAGCCATCATTACAACCATCAAGTTCAACACACCACTCGCATATATCTCACAATAAAACACTTTTTAGAAAAGAAAATGCTGCTATTAGGTCTTTATTACATTCAGTTTCCTAAGTTATAAAGTCTATATGGATGAAATATGTGTACATTCGATCTTTACATTATCCATAGCAATGTAAGGTGAGCAATAGGGGTTAGGGCCCTTATTCAAGGGCACTTGAGCTCACTGGCTTGTTTAGGGAATCGAATCCACTTCTCTAACAATAGCAATGCAATGCTAGTTGAATGCAAAGCTGAAAGCTGAATAAAATCACTTTAAGACTTTATAGGGAAGTAAGACAGGTTTTAAATATATCTACCTAATTTATTTCTAGAGACAGCAGGAGCTTTCTGTTCACCCCATCATTGATTGTTGATTACCATTATATTTCTCAAGTCAGAACAATTTTGTTCTCAGAAAAATCTATGAAAAGCCACACACACATTCACATTCACACCCACACATACTAAAGACATTACACTCCCTGAAACAGAAAATATAATCAAAGTAGACTGCACTGTACTTGCTTTCAAACAGTGAAAGTGGAAAAATCAATAGACGGCCCAGGTGTACAAAGGAAGCTATGAAGAGCTCCAGCTCTATTAATATATAATGATGGTGAAGAATGAGAGCGAGAGAGACTGTGTGTAATCTAAACAATAATAAATTAAGATGGTGAAAGAGTGAAGGAACTATAGAATAAAGATGAGAGATGACTAGATTCACCGAAGATGAAAATCATTTCATTTATTCAATTTTGCATTCTTTATAACCGTGTATCCCATATTCTTTGTCACTTTTGGCCACATTCCTAGACATAGACCCAGGCTGAGTAGAAAGGTGACATTCATTGATGGAATAATTAGGGGAAGGCAGCTCACATCAGGTCAGCGAAGCTGATAATGATCATTATGTGAGTGTTAATGGCACTGAGCAGTGTTTTGACAATAGATGACAATGACTGATGCCACTGTAATGTTATAATAATGATGAAGATTATCATTGTAAATGAGCTGATCATAACCATTAAGAAACTAATAAGAACAGTTCATTCAACATGGTTTTATTCCAGATATCCATGATAATAAATTGCGGATGAAAGGAGAATTAACCATTGCTATACTATTCATGTGTAATTACACAGGATCAATTACTTCTATAAATTACATTCACCTTGAATTTATATAATGTATCAAAAGTTTTTTTCCACAGGGCATCAAGCAAATGCTCAATTCCATGAGTGGCTTAACTGACTCTGCAGTCATCCTTATATGTAGAGACTTTCAGTGTGTGTCCAGCTTGGCTGCCCTTTGCCGAGCAGCTTGTAATTATCTCTGGGGTTTCTGAAGGGTGTGCTCCAGGGCATCCCAGTGCTCTAGCTTTCCTTTCCATGTCTGCCATTCGAGTTGAATGCAAACACAATAAAGGCTGTGTAAATGAAACTTGAACAAATCTACAATGACTGGCCTGGGATCTGCTCTTCAGTTAAATCCAACAAGATTCTTAAAATCACCTACCACCTACCATATCTTATCTACCTCACTCCCTGTTTCATCATCTAACCATAGACCCGTGGACTGATTTCAGTCAATTCTTTTTTTTTGCCATTATTATTGATAGCTCTTTTCTACCCTACATATTAAAGAACACAGACTCAGAAATCAGCATATTGCAAGCAATAATGGGATTAGGCTCATCGGTTTATCTCAGACTTCATGAGAGAATTGTCGATCAGTTCAAAAAGAACATTTCTCAACAATTGAAGAAATAAAGCCTTTCATCAGACACATAATACCATGAAAAGATTCAGGGATCTGAAGAAATCTGACTCCATCCACTATTCATTGTGTGTTACCTTCAAACTTTCAATAAGCACTGAAAGCCACAGTGATGAATATACTGTAGCCTTACAGGCATGGCTGTGCTTTGCAAAAAAACTATTGTTACTTAACACAATACACAACTGTATCAAGTAATATAACCTGAAAATACATTAATGTATTATATAACACCACACCACCATCACTGAAACACAGGACCCGAATGCAGTTGGGAACATAAACATTGGAGCACATCCTTGTTCAGCCTCGGCCAAGCAGAAAAAAGAGTTTGGTGTAACTCAGCAGGTTGGTCAGTCAGGATTTTCAGAAAAGAAAGCCAATGACCATATAGCCATTTTACCAAAGGGTTCCTGCACAGCCAGCTGGAGAGTTGGCAGTCATACCAGTTGCTGTTGGCCAGAGGAGGAGACATATCCAAAACAGCAGTGACACACAACACTTGTGGCAGGGCATCCAGACTAGTGCCAACTACAGAACAAAGTGTTGAAGAACTTCTATACATGGTTTAAATAACCATCATCTCTACTGCTGAAGACCAGGTACTGTGTCTGACCACAGCTGATGTGAGGAAAACTGCAGATAGATAACCTACGGAAAGCTACTGGACCAGACAACATTTCTGGAATGTGCTCAGGGATTGTGCAGACCAAATGCAAATGTTTTCACAGACATCTTCAACATGCGTCAAGATTATGACCATCATTCCTGTGCCATTAAAATTTCCAGTATCCTGTCTGAATGACGACCATCCCATTGCACCCATTCCCATCATCATGAACCTCTACACTGAACCCCTGCACTTCACATATTGCTATAACCACTTAACAGATGATGCCATAGTCACCCTTCTCTATATGGCTCTCTCTCATTTGGACAAAAGGGATACATATGTGTGAATGCTGTTCAGAGACTTTAGTTCAGCATTTAAGCAATCATTCCTCAGTAGTCTACTGGGAAGCTAAGCCTACTGGGCCTGAACACCTCAATTTGAAACTGGGCCCTGGACTTCCTGACTGGTAGGTTCCAGTAATTCAAGAATGGTTACAACATCTTGAGTACCATAAGACTTAGTGCTGGTGCTCCACAGGGCTCAGTACTAAGCCCACTGTTGTTCACTTTGCTGACCCATGACTTGAACCACATCATCAGGTTCCCTGATGACATAACTGTGGTGGATCTCGGCAGCAAGAACAACATTTCAGCATACAGGAAGAAGATGCAGCAGCTAACCTGTCCCTAAATGTGGACAAAACAAAAGAGAGCACTACAAGGGGCCACTCTCTGCTACAAATCAATGTCTAACTATGGAAGTTGTCAAGAGCACCAAATTCCACCAAATTCACCTGCTCCATAACCAAGAAAGCCCAGCAGTGTCTCCTCTTCTTAAGAAGAGCCCATCAACAATCCTCACGACCACCTACAGAGGGACTATTGGGAGGATCCCATATGGTTTCGGAAATCGCACCATCATGGATCGCAAGACCCTACAGTGGATAGTGAGGTCGACTGTGAAGATAATCGGGTCTCTCTTCCCTCTGTCACAAACATTTCCACCTCACTGCATCCACAAACCACCAGCATTGTGAGTGACCCAAAAGACATGCACTGTTCTTCTTCCTGCTGTCTGGTAAAAGGTACTGAGGCAATCAGGCCTCCACTACCAAGGTGTGTAACAGCTTCCTCACACGGGCAGTATAACTCAAACACAGGGACTAACTGCACACACATTCACACACACACACACACACACACACACACACACACACACACACACACACACACACACACACACACA
>JBBIGC010076183.1:0-10549 GCA_037576955.1 Lepidarchus adonis
ATTTGCTGGTATTTAGTGGAATCCATTCTTCCCTCCACCTGTGCAATGTTTTCTGTGCCACTGGCTGCAACACAACCTCAAAGCATGTTAGATGTACCCCCATGCTTAATGGTTGGCAAAGTGTTCTTTTCATGAAATGCTGCTCCTGTTTTCCTCCAAACATGCCTTTGCTGATTGTGGCCAAAGATTCTATTCAGTCCACAGCACGTTTTCCAGAATGCTTCAGGCTTCTGTAGATGTTCTTTTGCATACTTCTGACATTGGATTTTATGATGGGGGTCTTTCAGATCTCATCTTGATCTCCATAGCTCCATGGGGAACTGCCATCTCTTAATTGCATTTCTCAGTGTGTTATCTTCTTGTAGCCTTCCCCTGCATCGTGGGCATCAATAACCTTCATTTTCAGAGTCTTACACGGCTGCTTAGAGGAACCCATGGTTGTTGAGTGTCCAAAAGTGTGTGTACAAAGTTTGAAGAGTTTGAGTATTTGTAAAGCTTTGAAATTGGCACCATATGATGACAGCTGCATCAGATCTAACAAGCTGATTAAGAACTGAATAATAAAACCTTGTAAGAGAGAATCTGGGACTTTGAAACTCTTAGAGTGCCCAAACATTTGCACAGTGCCATAATAATAATTGAATTTTTTTTATTTTTATTCAATGTATGGCATAAAAAGTAACTATGCATCAATGTTTGCTGAAAATATTGTGTAATTTTCCATGTTCTAGAGAAACTGTGTTAACATTTTTTCAATTACGAAATCACCATCAAATCATCTCTTATTTATCAAGTGTTGTCCAAACTTTTGCATGAGACTGTACATCAACACGCACACGTTTCATGCAACGTCCATACATGTTCATAGACCCAGTATAAATAATAAATAAAATATACTGTAAAGTAGTGGAATTTGCCAATTCGTAGGGGGTAATTGTGATTGTACTGTGTCATTTATTCCTATGGAAATAAGCAAAGTCAATGCATCACTTTCTTCAGTGTATTACACAGATCAGTCTCATTATTTTGGCCTGACCAGCATTATTCTTCCTTTGCATTGACACTTCACGCCCCACACCCCTTCACCAACCCAAATTATAGTGTCCCCACTTGAGAAAGAGTTGTACTGAGGAAAGTCCAGAGATAAAACACTTTTTCTCTTGCTCTACACTGAACAGCTTCAGCTACTGTGTAGTCTTGCATTCAACATTAGTGTCACTGCTCATGTTCTCGATTATCTGCAACTCTGCTTCCAGACCTGCCAGGCGTTTAGCTGATTCAGCTGCTATCTGTTTGCACCAAGACTCGGGAAGAGAAAATGGGCTTAATGCTGAGTAGACCGTGGAGGTCATCTTTGCTTCCTCCTTTTCATTGTCTGCAACTCATACCAATTAGGCGGGTTGTGTAGGATGATATAACTGCAGATGGAGGCTCAGGGAGAAAGGGAGATAATTACCTCGGGGCTGACAATTTGTCCTGACATTTTCCAACTTGGTGCAACAACCATATGCTCAAAGATCCCTGAAGCCAGCACATTGTATAGACACAGGCTCCAAGACAAGATCACTCCACTTTAACCTTTGAAGGTAATGCGTAGTAATGGAGAACACAGCCAACCCTTTCATCTCGTAGGAAATAACCCTTTACCACCTCTGTGATTTTAACAAATTCCCACTCTATTTTCTCAACAGTAAGTTTGAAAATGTATGATCTTGCAAGGCCCACTTTTCTTTCAGACTATGGGCTATTCATTTTCAAGTGGGCCATTTTTTTTTCCAAGTATTTTATATCTTTGTCAAGTCAAACCACTTAAGTATCGTTATAAGCACTAAGCCAAACAGGTAAGTGACTTCTTCCTATAATTTAGAAATGATCTTTCGTTTATCATGGAGCTACATGCTCCCCGTATTTCATAAGCAGTGCCTATTTTTTTCTCTTTGCAGTTTCTTTGTGATTCCTCTATCCTTGGTTTCCTTGGCTGTATGTAATATAAAGTGAGGTTTTCTCCAGAACTTGGTTCGAAGCTCAATTCGCACTGGTGCACGAATTAACTGATGGATATCTGGCTCCACTGTGTAGTGTTCCATCAATGTTCTTTTTGCATATGTCTAGTTTTTCTTCAGTGGCTGTTACCCACAGCAAGCTCCTCACTCAGAACTGCATTCTTAATGACCTTGTCCCCAGATTGCCCCAACCTTCAATGCATTTTGAATATATGCTTGTATTGCTCTTGAGAAAACTTGACAACTGCCTTACAGTCAAATTTATTTTATGAAATATGTAGTTGGAATATGTGTGTGTGTGTGTGTGTGTGTGTGTGTGTGTGTGTGTGTATGTGTGTGTGTATGTGTGTTGTGACATGTACGACTGACACGAGTATGCAAAGGCTAACATGAAATTATCCTACATGGCATCATTCAAGAAAACACTCACGTTACTGGACGTCCTGAGGATTTTTTCCACATTACATCATGTTTGAAGCATCGGCTTTTCATCCAACCAGGAATCACTTCATCTTTCCCACAGGCTAGAAACGTTGGCAGTCACAGAAAGTCCCCTTTGCCCCATTTATGTTTTTTTCTTTTTCTTTTTTTATACACAAGATTGTACAAAGTAGTCCTCTACTGTTTTCATAGAGTGTCTTTTTATATGAAAATAAATTTTCAATTGGATGTGTCAGTGTCTAATTATATATTTTTTTCATAAGCATGAGAATGAGCCATTAAGGAGGGCATGTCTTCTAAAGAGGACTTTTCTGCAATCTACTCATGAAGACGTTAATATTAGGCAATTCAGACTGATTTGATGTAAAATGTTTAATTCTAGTGTGGCAAAGTTCATCTGAAGGTTGAAAGGTCTCTAACTACATCACAGAATTGTGCTACAAATTAAAGATTTTGGCCTAACCTAAATAATACCTAAATATTTTATATCATTCCTCAGTTTCACATACAGTACCATATCATGAAAGCTCAGGCGACCCATGTAGGTTCACTCCTTTTTAGACTTTGTGAGTCATGGACCTACTGATGTTTTTCTAAAATAAGTCTCTTTTTTCTCCATTTTCTCCATTTGACATTAAACATGCTGAATAACACGTCTCATATATGTTCCTTATGTAGAAATAACATTTTTAAAAATGGTGGTCTCCAATTAAAATGATTTGAAGTGACACATTTTCATTTAATTTATACACTTTGTGTCAAAAAAGGGATTATACATTGACAAATTTTTTAAAAGAGATATGAATAATGCTTAAGTGAATGTCCAAAAGACATGACATCTACATTAAATCAAACATTTTAAAGGTGATATTAAAATATCAAGATGTACAGCTCTGGAAAAAAAATAAGAGACACTGTTTTTTTTGTTTTGTTTTTGTTTTTTTTCTGAAATCAGCATTGTTAAGTATAGCAGACATTCCAACACACACAGACCTCATTTTACTTACTGAGGTACTGATTGGATCACCTGAACCAAACTTGACTTAAAGAGCAAATATATAAAAACACTGCTTCCTTCTTGCAATAGGAGCGGTCTAAATGGATCAAACAGAATTGCTGAATGATTTTTAAAAGATCAAACATTAGTATTTTAAATTGAATCTAATCTTGATTTCTATACATTATTCAAGCTCTGAAAATTTTATCCTTTTACTATATTAACCAAGTTTTTTTCTGCAGTTAAAGGTTCGAAGTGTATTACTTTTTAATCTGGAAATCTGAGGAAATGTTCTCAGTGGTTCCTGGAATAAAACAAGTGTTAATGTTCCTCAAACACAGAGATATACATTGTAACACCAGAGGAAATTATATATATATATATCATGATATTGCCCAAATATATTTATTTTATACATAAGCTGTATTGCCCAGCCCTAGCCTATAGTTATTATGGATTTATTTAAATACTTTTAGAAGCATTAGTTGTCCAACCCTAACCCTGACATTTTCTGTGGTGAAGTGAGTTGTATTATAATCTTATGAATGTTGCTATTTTGACAGAAGTTGGCCACTGACTCCATTGGACCAAATTAAAGTAATTCTTCTTGAGAGTGACTAAACCAGTATGATGATAGTATAATGATAAATTAAAAGGGCTAATAGGGAAAAGGGAACAGAAATAATGTTACTTTAACATAAACCAATTGTATGTCTCGAAAAGTCAAAGTGTATTTCTTCACCAGGCTGAATGATTTATTTCGGCCTGCACAAAAATAATTACGTGTTTAATCATTTTAAAAAATGTTGGTTTCAATGACAACATGTAATGATCTTCATTTTTCACACTGGTCAGTATGTGTGTATGCATCTGTATGTGTGAAAGAGATAGCGAGTATGTGTTTTTGTGGCCACTGGGAGGGAGATAGTGAAAGACCTAAAATCCTGAACATCGAAAATGCATTCGGCTAATGTAAGCGTCATGTTCTTGCATCAAGTGTCTAAGTAAACCTCACCTTTTGAAAAGATGCCTGATGAGGTCTGCAGGTTTCTGCAGGATTCTAGTGTTGCTTCTTACAGTGAATGACGTTTATTTGCAGGGTGTTTTATCACTCGAGGCCTCATTCTTAAAGCAATCATTCTAATGTACAGTCTTCTACTGACTGAAATATAGTCAATTAGCCAAAACATAGTGTTTCTTATTTAGTTTCCCATTTGCTTGAATCCTGAATCCTTGTACTTGCCTCAGACTTTAATTTGTTAAGTAATCTCATTTATAATGGGTTAAGTTGTTTCCAGCAGGATGTGACATACCATAGTTGGACATTTTGTAAAATGCAATAAATAGCAAGAATTCATGAGTTGTGTATTATCTTAAACCTATACTTAATTGACAAAAGAACAACAAAAAGATTTCCAAAGCCAACTGAAATCTATTTTGTAAATATTAACACATATCAACTCAAAAACTCAGGACAATGGTATGTTTACATCAACTTTCTTTTAAATTACACTTTTTAAGTGTTTGGGAACTGAGGAAACAAAATTTTGCAGTTTTGCAAGTTAATTCTTGGTCTATTCTTGTTTAATATGTAAGACTTCAGCTGCTCAGCAGTCCATGATAACTGCTGTCCTATTCTATTTTTCATGAGGAGACATGTTTTATCAATAGGAGACAGATCTGGACTGCTGGCAGGCCAGTCAAGCACATCCACTCTGTGTCTGTTGTTGTAGCACAGGCAGAATGAGGCCAGGTATTGTCTTGCTGAAATAACCATGGGCTTCCTGATGAAAGGTATTGCCTTGATAGCAGCATACATCTAAAATGAATGTATGCCTCCATGTCAATGGCACCTTCACACATATGCAGATCATCAATGTCATGGACACTGATGCACCCCCATACCACGACAGATGCTGGCTTTTGTGTCTTTCACTGGTACCAATCAGGATGATCCCTTTCATCTATGACATGGAGAACTTGTGCTTTTTCCCTCAAAAACAAGATGATATAGGAACTAGTCTGATCACAGCTCACATTTCTGCTGTTTTTTGCACGTTATGAGATTAGCTGGACTTAGAAAACTAATTTCTGCATTGAAGTGTTGGCCTTTTTCCATATTCGAATTACTTCTTGCATTTTTAATGCAGTGGTAGACGGTGTTAAGTGACAAAGGTTGACAAAAAACCTGTGGCTATATTGAGAGCAATATCATGATGCTTTTTAATGCAGGACCTACTGAAGACTCAATGATAATTCTTGTCATCTGAGTGACAGCCCATAAGGCTTCAGATTTCATTGTTGTACTTCAATACATATGTGTACACACCTAGGGGTGTGACAAAATATCGATATGGTCATATGATACAATAATCGATATGCCAATGCAATATTAATATTTTAATTAATAAACTTTCGCTGCCAATTTGACTCACCAGCATCAGGACTTCATGCCTCCTCTGGGTAGCGCTATAGGACATGGGTGAAACTTGAATCAACAGGGAGACACAGACAAGATTCGGTTGAGAAAAGCCCAGCCACATCTAAAATCTGGGTTCACTTTGCTTCGCTTTTAGAACATTGGCGGAACAGGTCATGGATTATTCTATGACGTTCATATCTCTGCTCATCTCAGCCTACAACCTCGTTACAACGTGTCAGTAAAATACATATCACTGGAGAGCTTCTATGAAAAGATCTTTAGAAAGATCCAATAATGCAAGTGTGCAGAAATGCACATTCCCACCAATATCTAGCATTTGCGGAACTGGCCTCAACAATAAGTTTGATCAAACAAAAACCTTGCACTCTGTAATTCATTTTGGCTTAGAAAGAATTAAACTAGAAACTGTACCGGAGGACCTGCCTTCCAAACAAATCATTGATGTGATTAGTGAGGAAACAATGACTCTTGGGAAGTTTCATGGGAGCAATGCATAGTGGACAAAATAGTGTCTGGTGCGGCAAAACAGGTGGAAATACTGGTGGAAAAGAGGTGGAAAGAGAGTTGCTTCTGCGAGTAATTTCGGTAGACAGCATGATGTAAAATAATAATAAAAGTCACAGTTCACAAATGGCATCATGCTTTCATGTGAGCCTTTGGAAGAGCTGCATTCTGAAGAGGTGCATTCACTTCGAAGTTAACAAGTTACTGCCACTCAGCTCTGAAGCCGAAGTAGCAGTTTCCTCGCCATTCTGACCACAACATCAAAGAAAATACAGGAAAGGTAAGGATAGCATTGCTGTTACTTATGTTAACTAATAACGCACCCTGTCTTTCAGTGATATATCGCAATATCACTGTCAGCCAATATTTTGATTATTGCGGAGTCATTGTATCATGATATCATTGTTATCATGGGCCATGTATCGTTTATCTATCGTATTGTGAGGTACCCTGAAATTCCCACCACTAGTACACACAGCTTCTTACACACACACACACACACATATACACATATACATTGACATGCAGCACCTTACAGTATTGAAATTAAATATTAAAGATATTCAAATATTAATTTCAAATGTATTTTAGCAGGATTCTGCATGTTTTTATAAATGATCTGCTTACATCCTTCTCCTTGTGCACAGGAGGATCCCTTTCTTCAGCTGAGGAGCATTCTTACTTTCTTCTGGGAAGATCTGTCATTATAGCAATGAGAAAGGTATGTTTAAAAGAATGGGAATCATCTGGTGTATATCATAAAACAGTGTCTGATTTTATTTATCTAGTTTAGTATGTTATGCCAATGCCAACTTGTGATTAGAGTGAGTAGGCTTAATGCAACATTTTTGCATTTGTTGCTGTTTTAACTGCTGTTAATCTAGTAAATGTGAATTTGGACATACCCTAAATGATCTTCAGACTCTGCACTTTGGTCATTAAAATGGAGGATTTTGTGATCTTGCATTGAGAGAGGATCATTTTCAACTGACTGCAAATTCTCTCACAAAGTTTGGTACAAAGGGATGAACCATGACCCAGCTTTGCTTGCGTTAATTGAGTGTTTTGGTTGCATTTTTTTAATAACCTCTCATAATCCCCTGTTTATTGTGGAACTATTCAAAATGGCATAACTTTTTACTCTTATTTTAATATTACTTTAAGTTGCTCAGACAAACTATTAAAAAATTTTTTTTGTTAATTAAAGGTAAAAAAAAATACAAATTGCTGGTGTGTTTTTATTGCATTTTACATAATATTCCAACTTTTTTATTAATGGGGTTTGTGTAACATTGCACAAAAGACAACAATTAGACCTCGCAATTACACTTGTAACACTTGCTACAGTGGTTAGCCATGCAATGAGCTTTGGTCTATTCTGGATGGATAACAGTGCAGGTGGAAGGAGAGAGCCTACTACACCTGAGAAAAGGTGACTGGAATGTGGGTTTGAACAGCACCTCTCTCCCTCAAGAAACAAATGGAAAGCGAGTGGGGCAGGAGAAAACCTGCTGGTGAAAACCTCAGGAAACTATAGGAAGAGGGACTACTTGCTGGGACAGTCTGAGCTATTGAGGGATGCCAGTGTTAATTAGCCTGTTTATCTTGTTATCCTGTTTATTTAGCCTGTATATTTTTGCTTTTAACTTGTTTACTTACTTTGTGTATAGTCACTTCATAATATTGGCAGTTATTTCATTTTTGTTTGTTTTTTTCCAACAAATAATGCTTGAAACTCGCAGCAACATTGATTAAAGCTCATCAAGGCGACTGGTAAAATCTGTTGCACTCCGCTTCTGAGTGGCCTAATGCATGGATTTTGAGCATGGCCTACACGGTTCCTGCGCTGCTGTGTGGGAGTAGGTGTGAGGGAGTAGCTGTTCTCCCCTGTGGAGGAAGCTGGTGGCTGGGTAATGAGATGTTCCAGCCAGTCTCCCAGACAGCTGCCTGCTGATAGCAACCCAGGCCCAATCAACTCTATCTCTCCATCGCTCTCTCGCACATATACGCCACTTCTCTCTTATTATTCCTCAAGGAATCTTTTGCTCCCTCTCTCTCTTTCACATTTGATTTAGCAGAAATTATGCCCAGAGAGCTGCTCTCATCTCCCTGTAACTTTGACTTTGACCTTAAAGAAGCTAAAGAGAGGAAATGAACTTAATCATGCTTTTTTTAACTGTACATGAAAACATGGCATTTAAAGCACCCTGTCACATCCTGCTTCTCACGCTAAACCTCAATTGATTGTTGTTTAAGGTTGAACAATCCTCTCTTTTTGTGGTTTCATTTATGATCTATCATGCTTCTTCACAAGACAATTTTCATCTCTTCCTGTTATTTTCTTTTCATCAAAATTTGCCCTGTTCACACTGTTGGTCCAGTGGGACTTGTGTCATACGTGTTCCTATAGGCAGGACCGTGTGCCGCTTGCATAAAAATGAAATCCGCCTTGCTCTGCACTCCCTTCCTGCACCCTCCTCCCTTGCTCCTCACTTTGGGAAAGCAGAGCTTGGGTCTTTTGAAGCCAGAAGAAAGCAAGGCTTCTCCTAACATGCAGAAAGCACACATTTCGCGTGAGTGCTTTTGCATTTCATCGCGCTGTTAACTAGATGAGCCTCCTCCTCCGGCTGCCTGGAGGATGGCCACGGATAAAAGAATATGCATTTGGAAACTCACGCCTTCAGGGAGCAGCACGAATTTCATCCAGCTCAAAGAGCAACCCTTCCAAGCCCAAGGCAAGACCAAAATAGATCCATAACAATATGCTCAAAGGCTCCGAACCAGGAAATGACTTTTTTTTTTAATCATTATTATTATTTTAAGAAGGAAGAAGTGTATGTACACATCAAGGAGCCCTCGTGGCATGTTGGCTTTGGTGAATCCATATATTATCCTGGATGAGGATGTTAATAGCATGTAATGTTCAAAGGCGTTTTCCCCACTTATCCTTTGATGCAGAAGGACACCACCAGGGGTGATGATTTGTGATGACAAAACATCTCATTAATGTTAATTTCACGCGCTTTCAGTCATGGCAAGTTGCAACTGTGCTCACTGACAGGGCTCACGTATTTCCGCCTTCGCGGCGGAAGCAGGCATGCGTTCGTATTCTGATTCTGAAAGCTCCCTTAAAGATGTTGTCTAGACGCTGTGCTCACCCAGGCGACCCACCAATGACATTACGCCTACAAAACAGATCTGCTGTCTCCTTCAATATTTTACGCAAGTTTCCAGCCTGGCTCATTCCACCCAGATAGCCCTTTCACCATTCAGAGCAAATAAAAGGCAGCATAAAAGCCACTCCCTGCTAAAAGTATTTTCCTCCGCATTAATTTTTTACGCAGTGACGGGAATGTTGCGCTTTCTCTGTGATTGAAATAAATCTCTAAAAATAGGCGAACGGAAGAAAAAAGGCTAATCCTAAAAGCTGAATGCACCCCCCTCCCAATGCCCCTGCTAATGGATTTACTCAGGACAGACTTGCGTGCCTTATAAATGCCACAGGATTGACAAGCGTCCTCATGCACGTATAGACGTCTTCTGGAGAGGTCCAACCATTTGACCATGTCTAAAGCCTTTGCTTTGTTTTAATGTTTTCTTTCTTCTGAAATGAGTTTCCTGTCCACTTCAGTGTACTTCACTCCACAAAGATATTGTGAAGGAAAGGGCACTGTGAAAGATTATATCTGAAGGCAGCAGCTTATGATCACAGCCTGTTATAAAGAACAGAGAGTGGAGAGGTTATGAAAGGATGGAGCAGATGTCCTCTAGCTCCCCTTGCTTCCTTTTGATTTGTGTGTGTTGTGTTGCTGCTTTCCCCCCAGCCCATAATGATTAATTGCACATTTTTAGGTATGATGTAAATATGGGTTATAATTGAGTCATCACATGTAGCCATGAGTTATTTCCTTAACCAAGAACCATATCACTATTCATTTTTTATCCCAGTCTTCCCAGTCGTTTTCTCTGCACATGGCACTCTGAATGCTGAGAAGGGGGTCTGCATTTTTATAGTGTTTTTTTTCCATTTGCTCACTGAGTCCTACATTCTACTTTTTGTCTCCTAGCCTTTCCCCTTCCTCTCATTTCTTTCTTTCTTTTTCTTTCTTTCTTTCTTTCTTTCTTTCTTTCTTTCTTTCTTTCTTTCTTTCTTTCTTTCTT